>LNAC01000282.1:2072140-2166515 GCA_002007465.1 Ailurus styani
GGTGATATTAAGATGTTGTTGTTATGCTATTTATCCAGAAGATCCCAGGATACCTTAAGGCCACTTGACCCGCCATTTCTACTTACTGTGAATTTACTGAGTGAGATGTAAATGCACAGAAGAGGCAAAACAAAACACAGTAAACCCTAAGATAGGACTGGGGCAAGCATGTTTTATGTAAAATACTCCTTATTTTTGCATTTTCTCTTTTAATATTATCCAAAAACCCTGTAAAATAAGGTGCTATTTTATTTTCCATTTGAACCCATCACCACCATCACTACCACCAATCCTGCCTAGTTTGTATCACTGTTCAAGTCCTTTATACACGTAACTGACTTAATCCTTGCAGTAGTTTTATGAAGCACTCCATCCACCAGATAGGAAGACTGAAGCACAGAGAGTTTAAGCAACCTGCCCAAGGTCACACAACTAGCATGTGGTAGAGCTGGAATTCAATCAAGCCCAGGAAATCAGGTTTCAGACAGCATGGTTATTATCAATACAGCTTATCCTTTGCTGAGTGGAGTGGCCACCTTGCTCCAGATCACACAACTAACAAAGGGCAGAGGCAAGGTTTATACCACCGTCTCACTTTAGACCTGTGCTCTTAACCACAACACAGTGTTCTCCAGCAGGGTGAGATTCATGGTATCCATGCTCGAGTTCCTGCATCTCTGGAGATCGATCAGTTGATCTGTCATCTATCAAGAGAGTCTACTGCCCAGCTTTGGTCAGGCAGTACAGTACTACACTATCCCACCTCTGTGTCGATATATTTTGTAGTTTTCTGTAGATGTTAGTTTTTCAAAGATAGGTTCTGTGTCTTATCCTTCTTGTCACCAGTCCCCAGTGCCTAGTTCTGAACTTTGCTTCATAGCAGTTTCTCTATAAAAATTTGTGGTTTGAACTGAACTGTATACTACCCAGGGGTCACCTGCTCTAGGGCAATGGTTCTCAAACTTTAGCATGCATTAATCAGCAACACCTTGAAAGTTTGTTAAAACAGATTCCTGGGCTCCACCTCTAGAGTTTCTGACTTGGTAAGGCTCCCTAAAACTTATAGTTCTAACAAGTTCCCAGGAGCTGCTGGTGCTGTTGATCCAGGGACCACAATTTGAGAACCACTGGTCTACGGAACCATCAGAGAGGAGAAAGGATTGGGTTGGGTCTTTAAGGATTTGTAGGGAACTTAGACAAGTGAGTAATGTTACCATTATACCATTTAAAGTTTATATTTCAAGGGATGACTCCTCATACCCTTTTATGAGTACGTGATGCTGTAGATTAAGTATGGAAAAAATATGACATCTGATAATATATGCTTTAAGACAATGTACCATTAATTTCATCATATTCATTAATATGGACAAGCACAGATGTAGCCTTCAGCTATCATCAAGTAATTGGGAATATGTGGTCAATCTTTCCATCTGATAACAATGGATCATTGTGAGAAATTTAACACAAGGTAGAGTGATACTTCTTGGTATTGATGTGAATGTAACATATTTCATTAAGTCATATTTGGGTTAGAATCAAAAAAGGAAATCTTACCTAAAATAGAAATAGAAATAGACAAAATGAATGGGTAAAGAGAGGCTACATGATGTTATTTGCTCTTCCTGTTTCCTTGTAATGCAGAGTGGAGACAGCTGGTCATTGAGGCCAGTAGCACATATGTAGACCAAACCAATATACTATCTAGGAAGCAGTTTAGAACTTCTAATCCTGTAGTCTTCTCAGTTAGCCATTTTATTCCAGCAACAAGGATATGGGATGGGCAGATAATGTTTCTCCATACCATCCTTTCTCCTCCCCAATCAGATTCTCCCAGGAATCACACTCCAAGAAAGTTGCAGACAAACTGGAACCACCCAGTATGGTGGCCAGTCTGGTTAGGGGCTAGGAAAAGAGTCTGTAGGAACAGGAAGTTCTCCCTAGAGAAGGGAGCATCGGGAGTGGTGTATATGGGCGCCTGGGTGGCTCAGTGGGTTAAAACCTCTGCTTTCGGCTCAGGTCATGATCTCAGGGTCCTGGGATCGAGGCCCGCATTGGGCTCTCCGCTCGGCAGGGAGCCTGCTTCCTCCTCTCTCCTCTCTCTCTTCCTGCCTCTCTGCCTACTTGTGATTTCTCTCTCTGTGTGTCAAATAAATAAATAAAATCTTTAAAAAAAAAAGGAGTGGTGTATATGATTATTGCCCCCTTATAGGGCCAACCTGCATATCTTCTCTCAAAACTCTAAACATTCGTTGTGTGTGCTGTTTAGCAGACCACATTATAATCCACAAATTTGTTTACCTATCTGTCTCTTCTGTGTCACCATGAAGTTTTTGAGGGGCTTGGTCATATTTACCTCTACATCTCTAGCATCAAACAGATTTCCTTCAATAGTATGAGAACTCAAAAAATGTTGACTTTAATTTGAATACTGGATTGTTTGGAAGAGGGAGAACACTGGTTTGTGTGACTCTAGATGACAGACATGGCTCTGGGTGGATATATAGAGAAAAATTCATTGTGGCCTATTTTATCAGTTTTTGCATCTATGTTAATACATGAGTAATAATGATGCTATGATGGGTAAATGAAATACTTTTATGAAATGCTTAGAACACTGCCTGGGGCATAGTAAGTACACAAAGTTTTCTGGTATTATTACTATTATCAAGTGGCCTTTTAAAATTCTCTGCTGTAAATTTTCAAGAATGTCATAGCTTTGGTCTGAATCTTCTTTCCTCTTTCCCTTCTCTTCTCCCTTCCTTTCTTCTTTCAATTATCATTCATCCTATCACTCCACTCATCTATCCATTTATCTATCAAACCACCAAATGTTTATCCATTTATCCTGTCATCTACTCTTTTATATATTCATATCTGTATCACTTAATTAACCCATCCATTTGTTTTCAATTCGGTGGCTGTGGTATATTGGAAAGTGCCTGGATGTAGTCATTTCCATACCCTGTTAGAATGCTTGTATGATGTTCGCTGCAACACAGAGTGGGAGACATTGAGATAGGTGTTTTGTATGGCTAAGAAGCAGACTGTGGTCTCTGACCAAATTGTTTTACATGGATACTTCTGGGAGCCATCGAGGTCTGTAGTCCCCATCAGGACACTCTGGAAGCCACTTGAACCAGTGGTTTCTGAGCTGCATGTGCATATTTACAATTAGATGGTATTATTCATCACAGTACTATTTTATTTGAAGAAACCAATAAAGCAGATGGAGACTGCTAAAGATGTGACTATTTTAGCTGGCATGTTTATTCAGCAACTTGCTCAATAAAAGAGGTGCTGAAGAGCAGATGAGATGGAGAACATCAATTATTTTAATTTTCTTGAAGAGGGGAAGTGAGATTACAAATTTGACCTTACAAATCAGAAAACTACCTGAATTCTTGGAAATTCAAGATGATGATTGGACACTTGGCAGAACAGGAGGAAAAATAGTCTATAGCTTTTATATTTGACTCCCCTATGCAGCTGAGGTAACTGAAGTGAAATATCTAGAGGATAATGAATGATTCTGATAATGCAATGGAAAGAGTATGGGTTTGGTGTTGTTCCGATCAAGGTTTAGATTCCTGCTCTGCTATCTACTAGTTGCACATACTAAGGAGAGTCATTTATTCTTTCCGAGCTTCCATTTCCTTATTGATAAATATGAGATAATAACACCAATTCATCATTCAATGAAGATTAAAATGAGATAAAGTCAATAAAACTCCTGGCAGAATGCTAGATGCAGCTCAATACATATTGGTTCTCTATTGGTTCCAACATTGTGTGGTGGTTATATGACACCTGGAATATTCTGTTCCCTCCTGCACAAATGCTATGGTAGTTTAGCATGTACTGTAAAGAGTGACCAGGATGATGAGGCTCTTGAATCCATGTCCTGTGCCCAACTGAAAGGAGATGAAATGTCAGATCTGAAATGGAGAAATTTGGGGAAAATAATGTTGGGGTCTTTAAGTATTGAACAGTGTTGAAGAAAGAAGGCATAGATTTATATGTATGTGTTCTGTATCTGTTCTCTGAGGGACTGATGAGCAAAAACTATAGGAAGATATATTTTAGCTCACATATGGGAAAAGAACAAACAAAAATCTTTCTACCACTGAGTCCAACCAAAGGGGAAGGGAAAGAATGCTTGAAGAGGAGATGAATGAGCTGAGTCTTGAAAGTAAAGGGTGTCCTAGAGTGCCTGGGGACATGGGTTGTGTTGGGGGGTGGTCCAGGGTGGAAGGATATCAGATGCAAAGCCATAGTGAGGTGAAAGAACATGATGGCATAAACTGTTAGCAAATTCTGGAACTTGGATTAGGTGGAGGTTGGGATGAGTGGCAGAACATGGCAGCTGGGCAGGGATCATGAAAGATTTAGAATTTAGATTTTTTTTCTAAGACCACAGGAGGTTTTCATCTGGAGAATGATTTGATCAGATTTGCTTATCACAACAGAAACAATAATGACAAACAGGACAGCCACAGCAGCCACTTACAGCTTTACCATTCTGTGAGTGATCTCGGGCTAGCCATTTCAAGTCTCTGACACACTAGTAACACAGAGCTAATAATCCTGCCTTGCTTTCTTCTTGAATTTACCTCAAGACTGAATGCATCGTGGATGTAGAAAAACATGAGAAACTGGCAAAGTGCCCTGCCCAGTTAAAGAGCTCTTGTTTTATTACAATTTCCCTCCCATTCCTGATGTAAGTGAAGAGTTTTGCAAAGTGAATATTTCTTCTTTCAAGATCTTGGTTCCTTTCCTGCTTTTTTTTCTTTTTTCTATTCTTTCTTTTTCTTTTCTCTTTTCTTTCTTTCTTTCTTCCTTCCTTCCTTCCTTCCTTCCTTTCTTTCTTTCTTTTTCCCTTTCTTTCTCTTTCTCTCTTTTGACTTGACTGTACTCAAACACACCACAGCAATACTCTCCTTTCCCACCTCATTTCACAGGCCAAAAGTGTTTTGGCCATTCTCTTTCTGGTGGTCTCCATCCATCTCTGCTGTGCAGCTGAAACTTGGAGTGCCTGTGCTATGTAAATTGTGTAGTGCTGTTGTACAAGGCTGCTGTATCCATATGTCCCTTAGAACATCAATCTCATGGAATCATAACATGAAGGCTGAGAAAAGTTACAAATATGCAGTGTTTCCTGGTACCTCCATCTGTAAGTTGGGGACCAAATTCCCAATCCCCAGGACTATTGTAAGGATAAAATGAGATACAGTAAAGTTACTGGCATATAATATATTCAGGTGGGATTTATTTTTGGGATGAAAGGATAGTTCAATATTCACAAATCAATAAATGTCATATACCGCACCAACAAAATGAAGGATAAAAATTATATGATCACCTCAGAAGATGCGGAAAAAGCATTTGACAAGATTCAACATCCATTCATGATAAAAACTCTTAATTAAATGGGGATAGAGGGAACATACTTAACATAATAAAGGCCATATATGAAAAACTCATGGCTAGCATCATCCTCAACAGCGAAAAACTGAGAGTTTTCCCTCTAGGGTCAGGAAAAAGGCAGTCTACTCTCACCATTTTTATTCAATATAGTACTAGAAGTCCTAGCCACAGTAATCAAACAAGAAAAAGAAATAACAGGCAGCCATATTGGTAAAAAGGGAATTAAAATGTCACTATTTGCAGATGACATAATAGCATACATAGAAAATCCTAGAGATTCCACCAAAAAACCACTAGGAGTAACAAACAAATTCAGCTAAGTAGTAGGATACAATATTGACATCCAGCAGTTGGTAGCATTTCGACACACTAACAATGAAGTTTCAGGAAGAGAAATTAAAAAAAAATACCATTTATCATTACATCAAAATGAATAAAATATTTAGGAATAAACAACCAAAGAGGTGAGAGACCTGTACTCTGAAACTATAAAATACTGATGAAATAAGTTAAAGATGACACAAACAAATGGAAAGATATTCTATGTGAAAGAACCTAGATGTCCAACAACAGATGAATAGATAAAGAAGATGTGGTATATATTTACAAAGGAATTCTATGCAGCCATCAAAAGAAATGATATCTTGTGGTTTGCAATGACGTAGATGGAACTAGAGGGTATTATGCTAAGGAAAATAAGTCAATTAGAGAAAGACAATTATCATACGATCTATCTGATATGAGGAACTTGAGGGCAGGGTGGGGGATCATGGGGGCTAAGGAGGGAAAAATAATGAAAAAAGGTGGGATCGGGAAGGAGACAAACCATAAGAGACTCTTAATCTCACAAAACAAACTGAGGATTACTGGGGAGTGGGAGGGTAGGGATAGGGTGGATGGGTTATGGACATTGGGGAGGGTTTGTGCTACGGTGAGTGCTGTGAAAGGTGTAAGCCTGATGATTCACAGACCTGTACACCTGGAACAAATAAAAAAAAAAGATATTCCATGCTCTTGGATTAGAAGCATTAATATTGTCAAGATGTCCATATTACCTAAAGCAATCTATAGGCTCAATGCAATCCCTATCAAAATACTAACAGTATTTTTAAAGAAGATTTTATTTATTTATTTATTTATTTATTTATTTATTTATTTATTTATTTGAGAGAAAGAGAGCATGAGAGGCAGAAGGTCAGAGGGAGAAGCAGACTTCCTGCTGAGTAGGGAGCCCGATGCCGGACTTGGTCCCAGAACTCTGGGATCATGACCTGAGCTGAAGGCAGTTGCTTAAGCAGCTGAGCCACCTAGGAACCCAAATAACAGTATTTTTTACAGAACTAGAACAAATAATACTAAAATTTATACAGAACCACAGAAGACCCCAAATACCTAAAGCAATCTTGAGAAAGAAGAACAAAGCTAGAGGTATCATAATTCCAGATTTCAAGATATACTACAGTGCTTTAGTAATCAAAACCAGTATGGGACTGGCACAAAAACAGACACATAGATCAACCTTACAGGATAGAAAGCCAGGAAAAAACCCACATTTATATGGCCAATGAATCTATGACAAAGGAGGCAAGAATATACAATAAGGAAAAGATAGTCTTCTCAATAAATGGTGCTGGGAAAACTGGACAGTTACAAGGAAAATAATAAAGCAGGACTGTTTTCTAACACCATACACAAAAACTCAAAATGGATTAAAGACCTAAATGTGAGATCTGAAACCATAAAAAACCTAGAAAAGAGTAGAGGAGTAATGTCTCTGACATCAGCCATAGCAACAGTTTTCTAGATACATTTCCCTGAGGCAAGGGAGACAGAAGCAAAAATAAACTATTGGGACTACATCAAAATCAATGTTTTGCACAGTAAAGGAAACCATCAACAAAATGAAAGGACAACCTACTGAATGGGAGAAGATATTTGCAAATGATAAATCTGATAAGAGGTTAATATCCAAAATATATAAATAACTCATACAACTCAAGACCAACCCCCCCCAAAACAAACAAACAAACAAACAAACCATACAATCTGATTAAAAAACAAGCAGAGGACCTGAATAGACATTTTTCCAAAGAAGACATATATAGATGGCCAACAAATTGCATGAAAAGATGCTCAACATCATTAATCATCCGGGAAATGCAAATCAATGAGATATTACCTGATACCTGTTAGAATGGCTAAAATCTAGAAGACAAGAAACAATAAGTGTTGTCAAGGATGTGTAGAAAAAGGAACCCTCATGCACGGTTGGTAGGAATGTAAATTGGTGCAGCACTATGGAAAACTGTATGGAGGTGCCTCAAAAAATTAAAAACAGAAATACTGTATGATCTAATAATTCCACAATTGGGTATTTACCGAGGGAAAAAGGAAACACTAGCTCAAAAAAATATATGAACCCTTATATTTATTGCAGCATTATTTACAACAGCCAAGACTTGGAAGCAACCTAAGCGTCCATCAGTAGAATAATATATAAGGAAAATGCAGTGTACACACACACACACACACACACACACACACACACACACACACGGAATATTACACAGTCAAAAAAAGGTAAGATTGTGCCATTTGAGACAAATGGGTGGGCCAGAGAGTATTATGCTAAGTGAAATAACTCAGACTGTGAAAGAGAACTACCACATGACTCTACTCATAAATGGAAACTAAAAAATGAATAAAGAAATAAAAAGCAGAATCAGAACTATAAATACAGAGAACAAACTGATGATTGCCAGAGGGGAGGAGACTGGGGGGTCTGGCAAAAATGCATGAAGGGGAGAGGGAGATACAGGCCTCTAGTTATGGAATGAGTAATTCATGGGACTAAAAAAGCAGAGCATAAAGAATACAGTCAATGTTACAGTAATAACAATGTAACAGGACAGATGTTAGCTACACTTGTAGTGAACAAAGCATAATGTATAAACCTGCCAAATAACTGAGTTGTACACCTGAAACTAATGTAACATTGTGTGTCAACTACACTCAAATAAATATAAATCAATAAATCAAACAAAACAAAGATAAATAAAAAGTATAGGAAGCAGTAATCATTTAGTGGGACACACATATGAACATATATAATATTATATATCTTTTAAATTATGTACATATAGGGGCACCTGGGTGGCTCAGTGGGTTAAGCCTCTGCCTTTGGCTCAGGTCATGATCTCAGGGTCCTGGGATCGAGCCCCACGTCAGGCTCTCTGCTCAGTGGGGAGCCTGCTTCTCTTTCTCTCTGCCTGCCTCTGCCTACTTGTGATCTCTCTCTCTCTCTCTCTCTGTCAAATAAATAAAAATCTTTAAAATTATGTACATATGTATTATATAGCCAGGGCTTTTGTTGTTTGAATTAAAAATGAAATCAGGAAAAAAAAAGTGCTGGATGAACCCGAGTTCCACATTCAATGAAACCTTATGTTTTCTCAACACTGAGGCAGGATTGAAATGCTGCATTAGAATGTTTCCCAGCCCAGAGTACTGTCTTGTTCAATCCAAGCTATAGAAGCATTTTGGAGGCACAACCTCAAGGCAGAGAGGGGGGCTCTGCAGGCTGAGGAACATCAACACGACCTCCAACCATGGGTCACGGATTCTGGGTAAAGCTCTCAGCTTCTGATGGTTCCTCACAGCTCAGCCATCTTGTTAGGTTCTTGATGGCTTTATTTCCTTGCAAAGTTGGTGTATTGCAACATTTCCACCTTCTCCCATTGTGGACTGGTGTAAAATTCAACACCAGAACCTGCTCCACTCTCCAGGGGGCCTGTATTTGGAGATGGACTATGAGATTCTACTTTTCTATAGAAGGGCCTCTCTATTTCTCTGGAGTGGTCCTGCCAGAGGCAGGGGCCTGGCCCTGGTAACTATGACTGGGCCTTTGATCTCTGAACATGAGAGGCTGTGGGGGGAACAATAGGCATCTGTAGGAGGGGTACTGACGCTTGCTTCTTCAAGGTGACTTTCAGAGTGTCTCCAACTTCAGCTTCTAGAAACGGATTTGGGGGATCCCAACAGCCTATATAAATTCTTACCATTTTTGGAGGCAGTTTCCCTTATACAATTCTGATTTTGACAGCAATCTGCGAGTTGCAGTATTCTCTTTAATAATGTATACTCACAATATTATATCATAGAACAATTTCGTACTTAGAGTTAGGTCAACACTGCAGTTTGAATCCAGGATCTACTCCTTATTAACTTATGATTTGGGGAAATTCTCTTAACCTGTTTGTGCCTCACTTTTCCCATCTTAGAAATAGGAATGATAGCACCAGAAGTAAGATTTGTGAAGGGTAGTAAAATTTGCCTGAAGACCAACCCTAGTTAGTGTCATATTCCAAATGGCATTAAAAGTAACTGAAAAGCTCTTTAATTTCTACCACATTCTCTCTCAAATACATTAAATATAGAATACATTCCTAGAACACAACACAATTCACCAAAACAATGCTTTCTCCACCACTCTATTTCTCAACATCTTTTGCACATCGCAGTTTCCCCAGAGACTTCCTTCTGGACACCAGTTATGCCCAGGTTCTCTTATAAAGCCTGCCTGTGTGAGCTTTCTGTTCCCCCTTTGCTCCCAATTCCTGCCTTCCCTGGCTTTCCCCCATGAGGAAGATCCTGGAGCCGATGCTGCACACTGAAATCATTCCCTGGGAGAGAAGCAGGAAGGAGGGGGGAAGGTCATAGACACTCCACCTGGGGTAAGTGATAGAGAGCAGAGAATCTGCTGCCAGACTCTAAACCAGGAAGAAAGATGTGCAGGGCTGCATGGTTAAGAAAAATGCTCAGTAGCCACACATCATGGCCTTGACTTCCTCGCCCACATACCCTGCCAGCTGCTTAAGCAGAAGACTAGGGTCATAGGGGGAAATTCTTTAACAGCAAGTCACTGGCCTAGCCCATGAGTAGGGTAAAAGGATCACCCACAAGGACCCAGGTTGTATGAAACTGTGATGGAGGAGGTGGGTCAGGGGGAGCACAGTCAAGGGCAGATGGGGGAGGGGGCAGTCTTGGAAGAGTTCGGTCAGGATTTTAGCTTCCTCCTTTGTCAGAGAACTGAGCCCTAGGAAGATCTCTTGCCCTTTCTGGATCCCCTGAAGCTTTCTCACATGTACCCACAGGAGAGCCAGTATTTGGACACCTGCCATCCATCCAGAAGATGCTGTACTTAGCCTGAGAAGCTTAAAACAGAGATGATCACAACAGAATCTGGAGAAGTAAGAACAACTGGTTTTGTCCCATCTTCCACTCCCTACTTTCACTTGCAGGCTTTCTTCTCTCCTCCCTACCTCCATGAAGACTGGCCAGCCTTGTGGAGGGAGGATGGGGTAAACATTAATTAGGACACGGGACTGAAGTTTCTAACAAGACGGGAATTTGCTGAAGGTATCATTAAAGGGGTAGGGGAGGGACGTTTGACCCCATGGTTCAAAGTGGTATTAAAGGGAGAGAAAAAAAAATCAGACCTGTTTGTATTTGTGCCCTGATGAGTTCAGACTGTTCAATAATACAGTCATGGTTGATGAATTTTCTTTTATCCCTGATACAACAATATAGATGAAAATGTTCTCTAAACTGGAATATGCTATACAAATATTAGTTACGATTAATAATCCTGGCAATTGGGAGTAGAGAAATAACAGGAGGGTTTTCTTAATTTTGCTCAGTGTTCTTTTAGATATTCAAAGCATAATTCTGGGTCTGGAGTGACACAGAATTAAGCAGTGTTTCAAAATACCTACCTAGCACAGGGCTGGAGGAGCAGCGTAAGGGAGGTACTTTCTGAGTTTGACAGGGCAGAGGTGTCTAATTCCACATCCTCCCTAATGACATCACCATTTCTGCAAATACCCAGAACCTTTTCACTATTTATCTTTCTCTCATCCCTTACCTTGGAGCAGTAGCCCCCAATTTTATCATTATTCTTTGGAAATGCTTCTGCTGTCAGTCCTCTCTCTCCACCTCTATTTATATGAAAACAGCCCATTGGGTGTCAGGTACTGTTTGTGCTCATCTCATTCAGCCCTCTCAGGAGCCCCATGAGGCATATGGTACTACATTATCCCCATAACACCAACAAGAAGACTGGAATCCAGAGAGGGGAATCTCACATAGCTACTGGATGACAGAGGGGAGTCTTGACTTGAAAGCCTTAAACCTGAGCCTAAGTGGACTCTAGGTGCATTCTTTCCATTTCCATCCATCCTCCATGCTGCTGGCAGAATGCTCTTTCCAACTTGGTGTTGTCCCCATCCTGATTTAAATCCTTCAAGGGCTCTTTGATTAGACAAATTCCACATCTTCATCTTGGTGGTCAAGGCTGCCTGTGATCTGACTAATCTCTTTCTGGTTATGTAGCCCTTACAAGCCTGTACCACATGATAGTCTCTGAATACCACCCCCATCCTTTTTTTTTCCCAACTTCTCCTTCCACCCGGACACCTGATGGGCCTTCTCTCTCCTCCTCCAAGTACTGGAGAATTACTATCTAAGCATGGCTGGACACACACACCACTCCAGTTCTCCAGCTGGAGGCAGTTATGTGTCACGGTGACAGGAGAGCTTGCAAAACAGGGAATGTGGTTCTTATGTGCAGGTACAGTCTGTTACTGGCCTGTACAAACCAGGACAAAGTTTTGAGCCTCTGTGAATGTTGGTTTCCTCATTTGTAAAGAGAACTAACTATGGTAGAGGGCATGTGAAGATTTACTGATGCTGCTGATGCAAGCCAAGGGCTTAGCATGGTGCATGGATCCTTTTAAGCACTTTGTTCATGAAATTGTATGCCAGGGGAGGAGGAGCAAGATGGCAGAGGAGTCGGAGACCTAAATTTCATCGGGTCCCAGGAATTCAGCTAGTTATCAAACCATTCTGAACACTTATAAACTCAACAGGAGATCAAAGAGAAGAACAGCAGCAATTCTAGGAACAGAAAAGTGACCACTTTCTGGAGGATAGGATGTGCAGAGAAGTAAATCTTAGGCGATATACAGGAGGAGAGACTGCAGGGGAAGGGGCTGGCTCCCAGCAAGCAGTAGAACAGCAGAGCATAGAATTGGAACTTTTAGAAGTCTGCTCCACTGAGTGACATCGCTCCAGAGGCTAAACAGGGGGTGGAACACTTGTGGGGACAGTGTGGTCTCAAGTCCCTCATGGTGACAGAAAGACCAGGGGTGTCTGGGTGTGACAGAGCTCCCAGGTATTGGAGCAGGGAAGCTGGCTGCAAATATGGAGGTGAGGAGTGGGCTCTCAGCTGGGGTTACCTTCAACCATGGTCCAAGGCACAGTCAGTCCACTGCTCTTTGAGGAGGGACCCCACAAGTGACAGATCCGGAGAGACCCCTTCTGCCTCCTTTGGGAGAAGTGGAGCAGGAGCGAGCTGCAGGAATCTGCTGGGTTTGGAGACTCCAGGTGGGGCCATGTGCCAGAGATAGAAACGTTCGGTCATGGGCTGGGAGAGCTCGGAGAGCCACCGGAGACCAGGGAGATGGGAGGGATTGACTGCTTTTCTCTGAGGGCACAATGAGGAGTGGGGCCTTGAGCTCTCGGCTCCTACGGGCCAGCGACTGGGAGGCCGCCATTTTCATTCCCATCCTCCAAAGCCCTACAGAATGTGTTCAGGGAACAAAAGCTGCCGAGAGTGACCCTGAGCAGATTACTTAGCCTGGCCCCTGGCAAGGGTGGGGCAATTCCACCTCAGGCAAAGACATTTGAGAATCACTGCAACAGGTCCCTCCCCAAGAAGATCAGCAAGAACATCCAGCAGACAAAGTTCACCAATCATTGAGAACTGAAAAACTCCAGAGCTAGTGGAATACAGCACACAGACATGGATTTCCCCCCATGATTCTTAAGTTTTTCAAAGTTAAATTTTTAAAATTTTGTTTTTTTCTTATTCTTTTATAGTTTTCTTCTTTCCTATTTTAACCTATTTTAGCAATTTTATCTTATCAAAACCTTTTAAAAATCTTTGCTAATTTTCATTGCTATAGTCATATACTATCCCTTCATTGTATTTAACCTTATGTTTTGTACACATATAAGTTTTTCTTTAAAATTTTGGGATACAGTTTCTTCTAACAGACCAAAATATAACCTAAATCTAGACTATGGCTTTGTTCTAGTCTCCAGCCTGAACACATTCTCTCCTTTTTTTTTCTTCTTTTTTCAACCAATATCTTATCAATTCCTTTTTCTTTCTTTCTTTCTTTCTTTCTTTCTTTCTTTCTTTCTTTCTTTCTTTCTTTCTTTCTTTTTTTTTGTGCATCATAACACTTTATTTACTAGGTCAGGCAGAGGTCAGATTTGATCTTGTTCCTTTTTTTTTTTTTTTTTTTTGCCCCAGGGGTACAGGTCTGTGAATCATCAGGCTTACACCTTTCACACCATTCACCATAGCACAAACCCTCCCCAATGTCCATAACCCATCCACCCTATCCCTACCCTCCCACCCCCCAGTAACCCTCAGTTTGTTTTGTGAGATTAGGAGTCTCTTATGGTTTGTCTCCTAAAATCTTTTTTTAATTTTCATCTTTATAGTCATATTCCATCCCTTCATTGTGTTTACCCTTATTTTTGTATATATATAAGTTTCTCTTTCTTTAAAAATTTGGGAGGCAGTTTCTTCTAACAGACCAAAATACACCCAAAAATCAAGTGTGTGGTTCTGTTCTATTCACTGGTCTAATCATATATCTATCTATCATCTATCTATCTACACACATATATATTTATAATATATATTTATATATTTTTATATTTATAAATATTATAAATATATATCTTTTTAAATTTAATTAATTTATTAAAAACTGTGACCAAGTGGGATTTGTTCCTGAGCTGCAAGTTCAGCATCCACAAATCAATCAATGTGATATATTACATTAATAAAAGAAAGGACAAGAACCATATGATACTCTTAATAGATGCAGAAAAAGCATTTGACAAACTACAGCATTCTTTCTTGATTAAAACTCTTCACAGTGTAGGGATAGAGAGTTCATATCTTAATATCATAAAAACCATCTATGAAAAACTCACAGTGAATATCATTGTCAATGGGGAAAAACTGAGAGCTTTCCCCCTAAGGTCAGGAACACAGCAGGGATGTCCACTATCACCATGGCTTTTCAATGTAGTACTATCAGTCCTAGCCTCAGCAATCAGACAACGAAAAGAAATAAAAGGCATCTGAATCAGCAAAAAGGAGTCAAAGTGTCACTCTTTGCAGTGATACGATACTTTATGTGAAAAATCCAAACACTCCACCCCAAAACTGCTAAAACTCATACAGGAATTCAGTAAAGTGTCAGGATATAAAATCAATGCACAGAAATCAGTTGCATTTCTATACACCAACAACAAGACAGCAGAAAGAGAAATTAAGGAGTCGATCCCATTTACAATTGCACCCAAAACCGTAAGATACCTAGGAATAAATCTAACCAAAGAGGCAAAGACTCTGTACTCAGAAAACTGTAAAGTACTTATGAAAGAAATTGAGGAAGACACAAAGAAATGGAAAAACTTTCCATGCTCATGGATTGGAAGAACTAATATTGTGAAAATGTCTATGCTACCTAGTGCAATATACATGTTTAATACAATCTCTATCAAAATATCATCAACATTTTTCAAAGAAATGGAACAAATAATCCTAAAATTTATATGGAACCATAAAAGACCCCGAATAGCCAGAGGAATGTTGAAAAAGAAAACCAAAGTTGGCGGCATCACAATTTCACTCTTCAAGCTCTATTACAAAGCTATAATAATCAAGATAGTATAATACTGACACAAAAACAGACACATAGATCAATGGAACAGAATAGAGAGCCCAAAAATGGACCCTTAACTCTATGGTCAACTATTCTTCAACAAAGCAGCAAAGAATGTCCAATGGAAAAAAGACAGTCTCTTCAACAACTGGTGATGGGAAAATTGGACAGCCACATGCAGAAGAATGAAACTGAACCACTTACACCACACACAAAAATAGACTCAAAATGGATGAAAGACCTCAAGGTGAGACAGGAATCCATCAAAATCCTTGAGGAGAGCACAGGCAGCAACCTCTTTGACCTCAGCCACAACAACTTCTTCCTAGAAACATCTCCAAAGGCAAGGGAAGCAAGGGCAAAAATAAACTATTGGGACTTCATCAAGATCAAAAGCTTTTGCACAGTAAAGGAAACAGTCAACAAAACCAAAAGATGACCAACAGAATGGGAGAAGATATTTGCAAATGACATATCACATAAAGGGTAGTATCTAAAATCTATAAAGAACTTATCAAACTCAACCCCCAAAGAACAAATAATCTAATCAAGAAATGGGTACAAGACATGAACAGATATTTCTGCAAAGAAGACATCCAAATGGCCAACAGACACATCAAAAAGTGCTCAACATCACTCAGCATCAGGGAAATATAAATCAAAACCACAGTGAGATACTACCTCACAGCAGTCAGAATGGCTAATATTAACAAGTTGGGAAACGACAGGTATTGGCGAGGATGCGGAGAAAGGGGAATCCTCCTACACCGATGGTGGGAACGCAAGCTGGTACAGCCACTCTGGAAAACAGTACGGAGGTTCCTCAAAAAGTTGAAAATAGAGCTACTCTAAGAGCCAGCAATCCCACTATTGGGTATTTACCCTAAAGATACAAATGTAGTGATCCAAAGGGGCACATGGACCTGAATGTTTACAGCAGCAATGTCCACAACAGCCAAACTATGGAAAGAGCCCATATGTCCATCAACTGATGAATGGATAAAGAAGATGTGGTATATATAGACAATGGAATACTAACTACGCTAAACGAAATAAGTCAGTCAAAGAAAGACAATTATCACATGATCTCTCTGATATGAGGAATTTGAGAACCAAGACAGAGGATCATAGGGGAAGGGAGGGAAAAATGAAACAAGATGAAACCAGAGAGGGAGACAAACCATAAGAGACTCTTAATCTCAGAGAACAAACCGAGGGTTGCTGGAGGGCAGGGAGGTGGGAGGGATGGGGCAGGTGGGTGATGGACATGGGGAGGGTATGTGCTATGATGAGTGCTGTGAACTGTGTGATGATTCACAGACCTGTGCCCCTGAAACAATACATTATATGTTAATAAAAAAATAAATAAATTGTGTGCCAAGGCTGTGATTGGTTCTAGAAATACAATGATGAAAATCCAAGTCTAGTCCTTGCCTTTTTGCAGTTTATAGTATAATTGGTGAGACAGATACTCAGAACACAAACACTTATCTGGGATGTTTTCTGAGAACATTCCCTGAGACGTGGCTAGGTGGTAGGGGGCTACACTGTGTTTCATAACAGGCAACCCGGGGAGGTAGGCATTACTAGCCCCCCTTTTGCCTCTGAGGAAACTGAGGACTGGAGCAATTAAGAGATTATCTCAAGATTATCCAGACAGTAAGAACTGGACACAAGCCTGGAACCAGATCAGTCTAACTTCACACACAAAGTTCTTTTTTCTGTATCTACTTGCCCTTTGCTATTGATGAGAACTTTGGCTACTTTGAAAGAGTCCTTATAATCTTCTCTCGAATGATTACATGGCTAAATGAATGAATGAGTGATAGAGCACTAATTGGTTAAAAGTTTAAAGGAAAACCTCACGCTAGGAAGGAAGGTCTTACATTCTCTTAAAAGGATGTGTCCAGTGGGCAGAGGCCCTTTCCTGATCCCTCAGGTGTGGGAAGACTTAGGCTGCCAAAACCTAAACCTTTAGGAGTATTAGTAAATGCATGCTGAATAAATGGACAAATATTTTAGTTTTTGTGAGTTGGCACCTAAGGAATTAAAAATAAAGACATGGATTTGTCCTACCTCCCACTATCTAGCCCCAGTCTAACCAAAGCAATATTGCTATTATCAATGTCACACCTGTGGGTCCTGAAAACTATTTCTTTATAAATAAGATTTCTTTGCTTTAACAAATAGTCAATAACTACTGCTCTAAGTGATCAGCTGCCACCAGATGGCTAAGGAAGATCCCCAGATCTTCAGTGCAGGGGAGAGAGGGTGTGGCGGACGGCTGCTGTTTACCTTGAATGCTACACTCTTCCTCCCCTCATCCCCAGCACCTTCTTACTCAGAGAACATGTCTGGCTGACTTCTGGGGAGTGTTTTAGAGTTTACAAAGAGCTTTCACGTATTAGCTCAGCTGAAATGCATACAGAAAGAGTGGGGTCCTCTCCAATTTAAAGATGAATAAGCAGCCTGGAAACATGAGTAAGCTGCCAAGTTGCAGATTCTGGGCTCTGTAGTGATGCCAGTCCTCTGTGGGTCTGCCAGTCTTTGTGGTAACTTTTCATGATTCAGAGCCACTTTGCTGGAAAGTTCTTTTTTTTTTAAGATTTTATTTATTTATTTGAGAGAGAGAGAGAGAACATGAGAGAAGAAAAGGTCAGAAAGAGAAGCAGACTCCTCATGGAGCTGGGATACCGATGTGGGACTCAATCCCAGGGCTCTGAGATCATGACGTGAGATGAAGGCAGAGGCTTTAACCCACTGAGCCACCCAGGCACCCCTGCTGGAAAGTTCTTAAGAAGAAACACAAGCCAGCAATCTTGCCTGGTCTAGGCTGGGTGTGATTTTCCTTCATCAGCCTACATGTGAATTGGGGATGGAGGCCTTGGAAGGAGAAAAGGGTCACCAGACTACAGAGTCCAGGGGGCACTTTGTTTTACAAAAGTAGCCCCCCATGTGCAAAAATCCTTGCACTTCTGCCAGATCAAAGTAGCTTAGGGGGGGTGGAGAGGGAGGGTTTGGCCCACTGGGGAGTGGGGCTTCTTCTAGAAACTGTTTTGTCCAGACAATTTGGCATTCATCATGACTACATTTCCACAAGAACTCAACTGACCACCTCTCTCTGAACAAAATATAGGCAGAATGTTTTAGCAGAAAGAGCACTGATGAGAGTCAGGGAGGCTGGTTCCTACTTTGTGTCTGTCACTGACTGCTTCAAAACATTCCTTCTCAAAGCCTTTTCTTCATTTGTAACCGGGGTGACTTCTCTAATAGTCCTTCCTGCAGTGTCCTACTTTCCTTCAAAGCTCTGCTTCACTTTGTTGTGATTTCCAGACTTAAGTCCATTTGACTAAAGATGTTCATCTGAGCTGGATACAAGCTGGCCCCTCCTGGTCCTTGGCAATGTAGACCTGTGCTTGGACCTGAAGTGTCATGTGTCATGGGCATATTTGCTCCTGATACAAGCCCGTGGAAGGCGGGCTGGATACTTTTTAATATGCCTAATGGGTTCTTTCATCCCCTGCTCCAGAACTAACAGAAGTTATTTGGCCTCTCTGTCCAGAAGGTCAAGACCATTCCTCATCATCCAGATCATTTTTTTACATGTATGATCAAATCTAGCTACTATAAATCACCTGTACAATTTCTCTCTTGTTATCTCCTGGGGGCCTGGTACTGAGCTCAGAGCAATGACTAACCTCAGGTATCAGATTCCTGTTGCTGGGAGGTTAATTAAAATTCCAGGGCCTGTGGTGGATTTGCTTTCTCTGCTGGGTAGGAGGAGAAGGGTCTAGAGGCCATCAATCCAGCGCCCCTTCCATTCCTTCCCCAGGTCTCTCTGACCTGGAAGATAGGTTTAGATGAAGAAAGAGAGATAACAGTGTAAATGGGTGATGCTAAGAGAGGAAGAAAGAAAACAAAGATGCGTGACCAATGGAGAGATCACTCTTTCACGCTCTTTTGGGGGCATCCACAGTGGGGCAATGTCACTTGGAAAATAACCTGGCCTCAATAGTGAGTGTTTGAAAATCATTCCTGCCATTGACTTGGTAATTTCTCTTCCTCAAACCCAGCCTAAGTATTTGATCAGAAATGTAAATAGAGCTTTCCACACAAGCACGTTTATCAAGGGACTGCTTATTCTAATAACAAATACTGGAAATAATCTTAAATGTCTGATCTGGGATTGGTTATATAAATTATGACTCCTCTCTATAGGATGGAACATTCTGTAGCAATTTAAAATGATGTTTATGAAGGCATTTGAATAGCATGACTGAATGCTTATGATGTAATGTTAAGTAAAATCAAGCAGAACAAATTTTAGAAAAAAATTGTAGATAATAAGATGTGAAGATAAAATATGCTTAAACCTATTCTAGGAAGAATATGGAAACATGTTGTCAGTGGTTAACTCTCGAGATGAAATTTGCTTGACTTTTCTAATTTTTTATAATGATCAAGTAGTTCTTTTATAGTTTAAAAAAAATGGGACACAATTAAAGATAACTATAGAGCTTTTTTTCTCTCTTGAAATGGTGAATGCTCTGGACTTCTGTTGGGCCCTTAAACCTGTGAGTTGGCCTAAAGGCAGCAGACTCTTTGTGCTGTCAACAGCCAAACCAGGAGAGTCCTATGTTTAAAGTCCAGATACAATAAATAAATAAATAAATAAATAAATAAATAAATAAATAAAGTCCAGATACAGATGGTGTCAGCAGCGATATTCAGAATGTTACAGAATCATTTTCTTGAAGATTTCCCAGCTCACTTCAGGCACCTCTTCCTGTTCCCTGATCCCTCAAAAAGACCTACTGTGCTTTACCATCTGAAGGATTTTATACTGTTTTAGGGATGGGAGTGATCGTAAAGACCATTTAGCTCATTCATTCATGCTTTCATTCACGTAGTTACTTGTTCATTGTCAATTATGTTTCTTGAGCTGTGTGTTAGTTACGGGATATTCATGAGACATTGTCTTATCTCCAGAGCCTCTCAAAGCCCAGTGGGTGGGGCTGGGGATGGCCAGAACAGAGGGGGAAACACATAATGAGTACACAATGAGTGAAGATTTTCTTCATCATCCCTGGCACATAGTCAGCACCCAGGAAATATCTATTTAATGAATGGATGAGTTTTGCTATGATCAAGGTCACACAGGGTGTTATGTACCTTGAGGGAGAGACATTCGATATAGTTCAGGGTATTGGTATTCGAGGAATGACTCCTAAAGGTGCACTCCATTTACTGATAGGGTCTCAATATTCTATAAATTGATGAGTCCAATGTACCTTGGTGACACTCCTGAGAATTTGAGTTTCCATATCTTACAACTCCTAACTCTTTCCACTCTACCTCAGTCTATCTACCCTTTCAGGACTCCCAGGGGCTCCCTCATCTGGGAAGCCTTCATGGCCCCTTCCCTCCCCACTTTCCTCCCCGCAATCAGTCAGGTGGCCTTCCTTGGTGCTCTCATGGTCCCCTGTGCTTACTGCAGCATAGCATCAAATGCCACCTTTCAGAGAAGGACCTGTCATTGCATCCTCAATGACTAACCCGGGTCTAGGTGCTCATTGAGTATTTTTTGAAAGACTTCCAACTGATCCTGATTAGTGCCTATTCTGGGAGGTTTTTTTTCAAGCTAGGCTTTCCAGGCAAATTTTTCCCTTTGGGGCTAACTCATGCCCTACTGGCTTTCCTGGACTTCTGAGGCATGTTCATCCCTGGTTACTTCCATGTTTTGACCTGAAAGCCAACTTCCTAACTTCCAGAAGTCACACTCCACCTGCCAAATTCAACTCCTCCCCGCATTCCTGGCACACTGATTTCTTCCTTGCCTGGTCCTGGGATCAAACTTTTCCTTCTCTACCCATCTTCTATGGCAGGTGCCTGGTTATGTTTTGCCATATCTCAGGAAGTAAAGGCTGAGAGAGTTGTTCAAGCTTGGATGACCTGGAGAGTGTGCTTCATCCCTTCCCCTTCTCTAGCCTAGCATGGGCTGTCCCATTTTCTCCCTGACTTGGATCTTATAAGCACTCCTACTCTAACCCTTACATGAACCCCTGTCCCGAACCTTGGCCCAATTTCCTAGCAGAAAGGTTGCCAGGGAAGTGGCCAAGGAAAGAGCAAAGAGTACTGGAAAATGCTGGGGCTTGGAGTCAGGCAAACAGGTGTGAAGCTAGTGGTTGTGAGACCTTAGGACAGTGACTGCTGTGCATCCGTGGTTTTTGACAAGTGGCTTCCATTTACTCTTTGTGGTACCTAATATTTTGCACCCAGTTACAGTGTGTAGGGTCTTCCCCCACACCACCAAGCAATTTTCTGACACCAGGTGGGTGTACTGCAATTCACCTCAATTCTGATACCATCTACCTGGAGTTAGCATCAGATTCCACACATTAGGGTTCAGTCTGCAAGACCACCCTCCTCCCACTTCATATGCCAATCTTCTGTGCTCTGACTACTGGCTATAGAGGGGAGGTTCTAACGACCACCTCCTTAGGTTTGATTAATTTGCTAGAGTGACTCATGGTTCTTAAAAGCATTTTACTCACTAGCTCCCTGGTTTATTACAAAAAGACATAACTCAGGAATAGCTCAACAGAAGCATACGGCAAGGTATGGGGAAGGGGCTCAGAACTGCCATGTCCTCTCTCAGGAGACCACTCTCCCCAAAAGCCATGTGCTCACCAACCTGAAAACTCTCAGAATCCAGTCCTTTTATTTTATTTTATTTTATTTTATTTTATTTTATTTTATTTTATTTTATTTGTTTATTTGAGAGAGAGAGTGCAGAGCAAGAGAGATAGTGGGAGAGAGAGCAAGAGTGGGGAGGGCAGAGGGAGAGAGAGAAGCAGGCTCCCTGCTGAGCAGGAAGCCCAATGTGGGGCTCAATCCCAGGACCTTGGGATCATGACCTGACCTAAAGGCAGATGCTTAACTGACGGAGACACACAGGCACCCCATCCTTTCTTTTTCTTTCTTTCTTTTTTAGTTTAAGATTTATTTATTTACTTGAGAGAGAGAGAAAGAGAAAGTGCCTATGGGGGACAGAGGGACAGAGAGAGAGGGAGACAATCTCAAGCAGACTCCCCACGGAGCATGGAGCTGGAAGCTTAGAGCACAGCCTGACCTGAGCCACCCAGGCACCCCCCTTTTGGGTTTTTATAGAGGCTTCATTACATAGGCACAATTGATTAAATCACTGGCTGTTGGTTATTGATTCAACTTCCAGCTCCTCTTCCCACCCTCGAGAGTTGCGGGGGCTGGTGGTGGGGAATGGTGGGACAAAAATTTCCAACCTTCTAATCACATGGTTTTCCTGGCAAACAGCCTCCACCCTCAGGTTCAATCTAAAAGTCACTGCATTAACATAACAAAAGACACCTTTATTGCTCTCATTAGGAAATTCCAAGAGTTTTAGGAGCAAAGACCAGATATATTGCCTATATTAAATCACTTATCACAGTAAAGCCCCCTGACTTTCCCCTGGGGACTGCTCTCCCCTTCACTGGGCATCCACAGGGTGGAATGTGTGACTCAAGCCCCTCAGCACCAAGACTTCCTCTGGCCAAAGCTGGGCTCAGGGAAGGACATGTGGCACACTCTGAGCCACCGAGAGTACGTGGGAATTTTGATAATACTTTTTGGGATGAAAATCTCAGTTTTTCACATGGGTCCTGAAACACAGAAAATGCAGGAGTTGCAGCTTTCCTGTTAGTTGGACACATAGGCTGAGGCCAGTCCAGCAAAAGATCTAAGGGATGTATCTAAGATGGGGAGCCAATATCCCAACAGGAAAGATACATCACAGATCTCATTAGAGTCACAGTCCAACAGGAAACATATGGTTCACTTGAATAAGATCATATAAGGAAGGTTTAAAAGGTTCCTTTTATTAAAGGAGTATATTAGAATTTCATTCCCTTTTATGGCTGAATAATATTCTGTCGTATGGATACACCACTTTTGTTTATCCATCTGGTGATGGACACTTGGGATGGTTCCACCTTCTGGCTATTGTGAATAATGCTGCAATGACCTCTTCCTCTGTATTTTGTATGCCCATCTCCAAAAGAGGAGCCAAGGAATGAAGGAACTGATGGTGGTAAAAGGGATGGTCTCCCACGCCATGAGCTCACAAAATGTGGTTAGAACTACTGCAATTTTTGCATCAGGAACTCAGGAACTATCTCTTCTGGGACTGTGTCCAAGCAGCTTGTGCAGAAGCCATGGGGCAATGGGGAGAAGCCACTGGTTTCTGGAGTGTGGAGGTCTACCCATTTGGGGTGTTGTTTTTAAAAATACTGGAAGCCCATGGGAAGCTAGTAATTAGACTCTTGCTGTCACTGCCATTTGTTTAATGGTTGAGTGATCAGAAGTTTTCTGCTTTCTTTTTTTTTCCCTTTCTCCTGTCAACTCTGCCTGATTAGAAAGGCATGTGAATCTTTCCTTACACATAATTTTCCAAGTCTGAAGTGAGAAATCGAACTGAACTCAATTACAGCAGCCAATCTAATGTCCTTAATTGCACACAGGAGTGAGGAATTTAAAAGGTTCCTTGGAGGACAGGGGTGTGCAAAGTGGACTTGGAGTTATTGATGTCACACATCCCTGTGGGGATGCATGTGGTCTTGAGGGCACCCATGTCCCCTCCCAAGGGCACATTTGTGTGTACACACTATACACACTGATGAGATGCAGAGGCTGGGAGATCACGTCCTCGTCCTCCTTGGATGGTCTGGCTTATGAAGTTACAACTGCTTTCAAGTGCTAATTCAGAAGTCTGAACGAATTTTTAAAACTATGTATCCCCCTTGAGAAACTGCAACAAAACTAACGAAAAGAGATCAAGCAGAGGAGGAAAAGTGGTGGGAGGGCAGAGCCTCTTCACCAAAGGGAAATAGGGAGCAGGACCCATTGGCATCACGTTGTTCCTAAGCAGCAGCAAACAGCAGCACGGCACCCAGGAGGTAACCAAGGCAACTGCCCTGGCCAGAGGAGCTAAGGATCTTCATGGCAATGATGGTTTACCAAGTACTTCCTGAGTGCTAGGTACCATACCCCTGCTTTCCACATATTACCTGCAATCTTCCAAGCAATTCTACCTGGCAGACGGACTTACTCTGGTTTTATAGACGAGGACAGCAAGGCTCAGAGGATACAAAGTCTTGCTTGAGCAAGCCACCACATAGGATTAGATCTCAGGCTATAGCTCACGCCCAGGATCCTTGCATTATGTCCCAGGGTCAAGCCGGAAGCCCAGGATCTGCTGCACAGGGACTGCCCAGCAAGGCAGACACTCCTCTGCTCCTTCTTGTCTCCTCCCTGCCTTCTGCCTCTGTTTCCACCTTCCATACTCCTCCTCTTTCATTTAGCCTTCTCTTTCATCTCCATCCTTCCACTGGAAAACTTCCTCAATTCTTCCTCCCTCCCTATTCTAATCCCTGTTTGATTAGGAACCGGTCATAAGGATGTCACTCTGAAAACAAAAAAAGAGCGACCAGGAAGGAAAATTTTTCTTCAACATAATTGTGAGCTGCAAATTGTCAGGTGCCACTGAGGGTGAACCATGAAACTCTGAAGGGCAGCAGGGAGCAGCCTGGGACCAGAAGAGCCCGTGGCTCACACCTGGGACTAGAACAATGCTTCAATCCTCTGGCTGGAGCTCTAACTCTCCAAAGGGGTCACAGATATGTCTTTAACTGGGAGTGGTGGGTGCTGCCCTAATCCAGGGACTGTGGGGAGTTGAGCTTCAGATGAAGAGAGCTGACTTGGTCAACAGGTTGGAGAGCAGCCTATAAGACAGGGCACAGACTTAGGGAACAGAAGAGCCAGGGAGATGTGTGCAGTGAGGTCATAGCAAAGCCAATTAGCAAGAGGGTGGCTCCAGGTGAGCCCGAGCTAGCTGCCAGGGATCAGTTCTGATATGCCCAGCTCTCCCTGGCATGAGGCATGGTGAACCTGAGCCATTTCAAGGCTCAGGAAGAGGTCTGCTGTTACCTTACCTGCTCCTTGGCAGGTATCACCATTCTCTCCCCTTAACTCTGTACATTTCAGACCTGCTTCAGTGAGCATGACCATGGAATCATCAAAACAAGAGTCAATGACACAATGATCCTATTTTTATAGATGACAAAACCCAGAGTCAGGGGGATCCAGGATCTTGCTCAGGTTTACAGAACTAGGAAGTGGCAAAGCTGGAATCAAACCTAGAAACTCTTCCTACTTGTTTCCCATGCTACCTGGTGCCCTGTCTGAAGGCCAGGTCATGTGGGATGTGGAGACAAGCGCAGGACAAGCAATCAGCCAGCCCCAGTCTCAAATCTCCACTTCAAAACTTATTAGCAATACAGTTCCACTCTCCATGTTTTCCTGCTGTACTGGGCTCTCTCTCACGTTGTCCTGTGATCTGTCTTATACAAGCCAATACAAGAGAATTCACAGGGGGGAACCTACCCCTTGGGGTGTGAGTGGTTGGTCTCTGTTAGCTGCTCTGCAGCACAGACCTCCTGGGAAGGATGCCTGAACACTGCCTGGAAGAGCCTAATTATGCCCAGAGAATAACTCTCACCTGGCAGGATCTGGGCCTTCAGTGATGGGAAAGTGTGGCAAAGAGAGTTTTCCAAGTGAGAACCTGGATGCCGTTAAAGCAAAATGGAACGATTAGGGAGGCGCTGGACCATGGGAGTGTTTTCCCTGAGCGGGTCTTTTAACCTTGCAGCGGAGTTGACCCTCTCCCAGGCACTGACAGCCTTTTCGGAACTGAGGAAACAAGCTAAGTTCTTTTTAATGTACATTAAATGGAGCCTGTCAACCTTGACAAAGTCTCTTTAAGTAGATGGTCACTAAGAGGACAGCCTGCCCAGAAGGCATGCTGCTTGGGAGGCTGTGTGGATGGCCCTCCTCCCACGAGCGAGGCTGAACAAAATCTCCCTCTCCCTGTCTCCTTTTTTCCCTTTTCTTCTTTCTTTAACAAAAGGTTTCCTCTATTAATGATCACACAGGCCAAATCCTGTGCCAACAACCTGATGGGTACTCTCTGATGTAGTCCTTATAAGGCTCCTATGAAACAGATGAGGGAAGGGAGACTCAAAGTCAATACCTTCTATTAGGTTAGCCTGATGCCTACGCCTGGGCTGTCCATATCTTTGAATATTATTATCCTACCCGATCAAACCCTTTCCATTTGCTCTGTGTTCTTCCAGGCCTTGTCCACATGTGTATGTTATTTTTATATAATTATAAGTTTAATTATTTTACAGTTACAGTTTGGTATTCTTTTAAGATTAAATTCTGTTTTTATCAAAGTAATACATAAATGTTTTCTAGAGGCAAATAATGTAAAATGTACACCTTAGAAAACACCCATTCTTGTCTCAGTAGGTCTCTTCTAATTGTTGCTTCTAACATTGATCTCCACACCGTAAATAATATGTTTACATTGCTATTTCTTGATTACTAGGTTTTTGATATTGACTTCCTTAAATGATCTCTTTCCCTTCATTTCCCGTCCATAGAACCCAGTTACAGCACACTTTGATCCCTAAGTCATCAGTTTCTCTTCTATTCTTTTTTTTGATATTTATTTATATTTATTTATTTATTTATTTATTTATTTATTTATTTATTTGAAAGAGAGAAGACAGCCAAAGCAGGGGTAGAGGAGAGGGAGAGAATCTCAAGCAGACTCCCCACTGAGTATGGAGCCTGATACAAGGCTCGATCTCACGATCCTGAGATCACGACCTGAGCTGAAATCAACAATTGGATGCTTATCCAACTGAGCCACCCAGGTGCCCATCATAAGGGTTTCTGTTAAGGCTTGTGGGTATTATGCAGGGTCAAGCAGTGTTTTCTTTCTTGCATTATACTTTGCTTCTTAAAATGTAACAATTGCCTTGCTTTTTCATTTGCATGCTTTCCACTAATCTAATGTTCCCACATGTTCCCACACCTCTGTCACTTACCTATCAGTAATTTTTCTAAAATCTCAGGCATATCGATTTTGGTTTCTTTTTTCTTAGAGGTTCCCTGCTCCAGGGTGATCTGCTTGCTTCCCAGGATGACTACATAGCTGGTATGTGGGGTTTTCTTTTGATCGTTATCCTGGGAATTCCTTTTGCTGCTCTTTTTTGTTTTCTGCAGCACATAGCTTCCTAAGTTGTGATTTACTTCTCAATTTACTTTCCTAAGAAAGGGTGTATGAGCCATAACATTTTTTGAGTCTTTGATTGTCTTATTAAACACTTCGACTTATGTGATTGTTTGGCTGGGTATAAATTTCTAGTTTGAAAATGATTTTCTTTCAGACTATTGAAAGCAATTCTCCTCTGTCATCCAACATCTGATTTTAGTGTTGAGAATTCTGGGACCAATTTGACTACAAGTTCTTTGCACATGACCTCTTAATCTCTCTGGAAGCCCTGGGATATTATCTTTATTCTTTGAGTTCAGAAATTTCATGATGGTGTGATTTCATGTAAGTCTTTCTGCATGTATTACACTCAGAACTTGAGGAATTCTTTTAGTGGGAGACACTTTTTCTTTCCTGCTGAGAAATTTTCTTGTCTCACATTGATTTATGGTGGAAAGATTCCCCAAAGTGTGACTTAATCTTTTTTATTTTACATAGAATAAAGGAAGTCAATTAGTGTTCATTGAAGAGCTACTATGTGCCAGTCATTGAAATAGAGACTTTACGTGTGCTATTTGTTTTATGCTCATAGGAAACCTCTAATATAGCTGTTGGCATCACAATCTTATAGGTGGGAATTTGTCCAGAGACACCACAGCTATTAAATGTCACAGTCAGAATTTACTCTAAATCTGGACAACTCAGTCTATAGATGAGCAATTCCCTGTGTTCTTTGAAACGCCAGTGCCTCATATATTTCTTTAGCTTGGTATCTTTTGGAAATGCTGGGATAATTACATGTCTTAGTTATAGGATTTCTCAGAGTTGTGAGTACCCTAATCTGTACTGTGAGTATCTAAGGGGGAGATTGTGCAATGTATAATTTCCCAAAGTAGATGGGTGTGATACCGAAGCTATGACTTGAAGGGTAGGTAGAAGTTGAGTATGAGACTTTAGATCTGGCGGTTGACAAGCTGGCCTTAGCAGGAATGGCCTCTGTGGGCCTGCCTGCAATAGCTCCCTCTTCTCCAACCTCCTCCTCCTCATTTCATTCCCTAGGCCCACCTTGCTCTTCCTTACCTTGCTCTCTTGACACCAATCCCAGTGAGGTGTTTTTTGTTGTTGTTGTTATTGTTGCTGTTCTTTGTTTTGGGTCTCTTGACTACTCAACAGCCATACCCACTGTTTTTCAAGTCAGTGTAAGCATCTTTCCAACACACAGCTCTAACTGGAGTATGTGTTACCTCCTCACCTCACTTACATCTCCTCAAACTTCAGAGCTCAGCCTCAATGAAGTTTCCCCCAGGGAAAATGTCCCTGAACATTCTGTTTAGGTTCAATCTTCCTACATTATGTTCTCAAAGCCTACTGTACTTCAGTGATAACACATGCCATTTTTATATGCTGCGCAACACACCAAGTGCAATCATATAGTCATACATTTTTGTTTATTTGTTTAGTGCCTGTAAATCTTTCTGTAGGCTCCACAATCCTTCTGGGGACAGGGACCACATCTGTCTTGCTTATTACCATATGCCTAGAACTGAGAGTGGTGCCTAATGTATGCTAGGTGCTCAATAAACATTTGCTGAGTGATTGCATCAGTGATCAAATGGATGAATGTGAAAGGTGACTTCATTTGTCATTATCATTAATGATGATGCTAATTAATGAATTTTGCCAAAAACCGTGGCTCTTGTTAGAGTTCCAATAGCCCAATTCTGCTTCACAATAGGTCTGCAATGAGGCCAAGGAATAATGTAAAACACAACCTCAGAGGTGATGAATATTCTAAGAAACAAAATTCTAATTAAAAAAAATCATTTCTGTTCTGTGCATGAATTATTTTGCCAACAGGTATCTCAGCATGAGACTGCCTTCACCCCAAAATACCCATCCTCAAAAGCATTTTCAAGTAGTTCTTCATGAGTCTTGTAAATCAAGTTTTCATCACAGAGTCAGGAGAGCAAATGAATATTCTCTTTTAGGGAGTGAAAAAAACAAATGCTTGAAATAAAAAGAGTCAGGGTGAATATTTTTTAAGAGCTCGTTTTTGTAGCCTTGGCTGCCTAAGCAGATAAGCCCGACACCGAGTCCTTGGCCAGTACTTTTACCTCCCATGAAGTTTGCGATCCCATTGGGATGGGGTATCCTGAGAGCTAAGCCTTCCACTTTACCAAAGAGGGCTTCTGGGAAGGCTAGGTACTGTAAAACCTCCCAAACACTAGTTCCCTTGCTCTCTTCTCCTTGTGGTGCATCTGCCCTCACTTCATTGATTGGTTAATTAGCTTCCTCTGGGTCTTTCCATCCTAGACAGTAGAGGCTTTCAGGGCAAGTAATAATGATTTAAACCTTTCTGCATCCCCAGCCTTCCTACAATGTCTGGCACACACAGGACCCTCAATACATGTTCAGTGATAAGGAGTGAATGATCCATCAACAGCCCTGCAAAGTGAATATAGGACCTTTTTTATCCCCATTACACAGTGGGGGAAACGAGAGCTTAGATGGGCCATGAGACTTAGTTGCCATGATCCCCAACCTGTCCACACTGTTTATTAAAGATGGCATTCCCAGTCCTTCATAGCCTGGCCCTTGCCTACCATTGCAGGATTTTCTCCTGCTCCCCTTCAGCTCATTGTTTTCCCTCTTGTAAAGCAGACCAGCATGTGGCTCTACCCTTGTATGGACCAACTGAATAAATGTCACATGAGTGTTTTTGTGTGTGGCCAGGCCTTTTTCATTTCGTTCTCTCCATCTGGCCGGTCCTCCTTTACTTTACCTTTCATTCTCTGTTGAGGCACCCCCCTCCTCCTGGAAGCCTTCCATGAATAGCCCTTCCCCGGCTCTGTGCACTTAATCACTGCACTTGCAATACTGTATGGGGATTGTGTACTGGTCTGTCTCCCATGGGACTGTGAGTTCTCCTAGGGCAGGGGCTGGGGACGGCTAAGGTTAACAGAGGACATGCAAGAGTGGAGCTCAAATCTTGGTGAAGAGCCACCAGGAACACATTCAGGAAACCGGTCTGGCCCTCCTGATCCGGTGCTCTCTCCCAGACACCACGCTGCTCCGCACATTGCATAATATGAGCATCAGGAGAAAAAAAAATAGATCAAATGGCAGCACAAACCCAAATTGGCAGCCATCCTCAAGATGCTGAGAGGCCGCCCATCTGCTCTGCTCGCGTTCTGAATCCACAGTTGTGCCCTCCATGCTGAGCGAGCTGGCAGCAGCTGGCCCCCTGCTGCGAGTGAAGAAAGGAACAATTTATTACAAAGGGCCCTCTCTAAATCAATCTTCCAATCCGTTCTGGCCGCTGGGAGCAGAGGCAGCTTGTGGGTGCCGTCCCGTTTGCGCTCCCGCTACCCCTGCACCCCGGCCACATTTGGCCAGAGCCCTACCAAGGCGTGAGGAAGAGGTTCGGTGTTCATTTCTGGGAGCAATTTTAGGATATCAGATTAGAACATGTGCTTCCCTTCAAAACAGACTGGCGTAAGAACTGGCATGTGCCAGGGCTGCAGACTGCACGGCTGGCGTCTGGGGGATATTCACGGTGCTGGGTGAAGGCTGCTGGCCAGTGAGGTCTTTGATGCAAACTGGTTTCTCGGCCCGACGCCTCCACATATCAAATGATGTCTCTGGCAGCCACATCTGGGAACGTCTCTTCTTGGAGAATGGCTTACAGTGTTCTCACCCTCAGAGTCAGAGTCGCAGGCTCGATCGTGATGCAGTACTCTGCAGGCGGTTAGCCTGAAGTCAGAGATGGAAGTCAGCGCCAATGGGTCAGTGTGGATCTTTTCTACAGGCCAAACTTACTCAACTTAAAGCCCAAGCTGAAGGTGTTGGCCTCTGAAGCTCAGAGGCATACGTACGAGTTTGCCCTCTGGACAGCACTGATTGAAAGAATCAAGATGAGCCAAGCTAGAGGCTTGTCAAGTGCCCTGCAATGCGGTCTGGTACAAAAAGATTGACTGGGCCGACGATACTGTCTTGGGAATGAGAGCTCAGAAATCCCTAGAGAGTGAGGCTGTTGTTGGTGAGAGCCAGAGCTGAAAGAGCAGACAGACACCAGAGCGGTATGGACAGGCCACATGCAAGCTGAGGGGAGGCGAGAGCCGAACAAGGGGAAGGCAGGAGCCATGGTGTAGACATGCAAATGGGCGAGTGGGAGGGAAGGACAGGATAGGGGCACAGAGAAGGCAGGCATCCGGATTAGACAGATCAGAGCCCCGCAAGGATGTCTGTTCCTTGAACTGCAACAGCCCTGTTCATGTGTTTGCTCATGAAACAGGCTTTAACTAAGCCCTGGGCTAATTGTAGGGGGTATAGGATGATGGGGGGTAAGCCCTTGATCTTAAGGTGCTCACAGTCCTGAAGGGAAGAGGAATTTGTAAATGGNATTCATGTGTTTGCTCATGAAACAGGCCTTAACTAAGCCCTGGGCTAATTGTAGGGGGTATAGGATGATGGGGGTAAGCCCTTGATCTTAAGGTGCTCACAGTCCTGAAGGGAAGAGGAATTTGTAAATGGACAATGACAGAGCTCCACAATGGGTAGTAAAATGCAGAAATGCAAGAGCTAAAATGCAAGCAGAGGAAAGAGGACTGAAGGCCTTCCAGGCAGGCTGAGGATTACAGTTCTAGCATCTGAGATGGGAGTGTCCAAAAGCCTGAGAGGGAGCTCGGCATGTCTGGAGCTCTGGAGGATGTGGGGAACTGCTGAAACGTAAAGTTTGAATATTCATTCAAAGAAGAAAATACAAGATTAGGTGGTTGGGGGGCACCTGGGTGGCTCAGTCGGGCACCTGCCTCAGGTCATGATCTTGGGGTCCTGGGATAGAGCCCCATGTCTGGCTCCCTGGTCAGCCGGGAGTCTGCTTCTCCCTCTCCCTCTGCTCCTCCCTCCTGCTCTCTCTCTCTCTCTCTCTCTCTCTCTCAAATCAATAAAAGAGAATAAAAAATATTAGGGAGTTATGATGAGAAGGTGGGCAATTCAGTAGGCATCAGCAAATTAGTGTTTGGAAACAAAAGTCACAAAATTATGAAAATGGAAGGAAACTTAGAGATCATCTAGTCCAGCTGCTTTATTTTACCAATGAGGAAACTGAGGCCCAGAGAAGGGAAGTTATCCTCATGCTGCTGGGAAGCTTTCTGGAAGTGCCCAAGGTAGTGGTAGGGGCAGGGCTGGAAAAAGATCCAGGCCTCTTGAGTGCTGGTTCCCAGTCTTGGTGTAAAAGGCAGGTATCTGGTGTGACACTGTGACCTTTCCATTTAGGCTTGATGCTTAATGGGGAGAGGGTGCTGTCCACCTGCTTCTGAACCAATGTACTGAGAATCCAGCACAGTAAACAGTGACAGCACACTTTGACTCCATGAATAAAGGCATACATGAATGTTGGATTCCAGTGCTCACTGATAGCCTGGAATGCCCTTTTTTCATCTTCTCCAAATCCTGTTCTCTCCTCAGAGTCTAGTTGAACTTCTCCTCCTCCAGGAAGTCTTCCATGACTACCCAGGACACATAGTTTGGAGGTTATTCTCTCTTCTATGGCCCCCCAGGCTCTGACTTTCACAGGACACTCACATTCTCTGCCTATTGCTATGTGAGTTTCCTCTTGCTCATCTTTGTGATTATTTCTCCAGCTGGAAGCTTTGCTCCGTGGAGAGGCTACCTCTCATACTTTCTTGTGTCCTATAACACTTAGTCCAGTGCATGGCAGAAAGAAACTATGGTGGATTCTTTAGACTTTATACAACCATCTTTTCTGCCTTCCCTCATGCTTTTTCAAGGCTAACTGGACTTATACATTGTCTAGTATGTACTATTACCAGCTCATATTTTCCCATTTTTTAAATTAATATTGAATGATAATTAAATATCCCTTTGCATTAATATGGAGCCTCACAGTTGACAAATACACTGTCATACTTGTGGAGACCAAAGGTCAGGAAAGTTAAGTGATCCTTCAGGCTTTGGAGGTGATGCTGATCAAGGTGAGGGATAAGTTCAAAGTCACACTTTCATGAACTTAACACGAGGTCAAGGAGAACCAATAATTTAAACATCTTCAAGTAGGTGGAGTTTCGGGAAAGTGCAGGTTATAGAGATCACCCACTTCTGCATCTCATTGTCCCTATATGGTAAACAAATGAAGTGGACAAGGTAGTGATCTTTGGCCTCTGACAGTCCATGATAATGCAGTAGCTGCCATGTGTACCCATACTCAATGCCCAAATATCAGACCCATTTATTTCACTGATCTGGGGTGTTCATTTGGTTTTGACAGATAATGAGATGCTTATTCCCATTCTCTGATAAGTTCTAAAATACTGCTTTCACTTTCTCTTCCCACATCAGCTCCCTCTTAATTGATTGCATATTCAACCTTGGGCTCAATCACATTAATCACATGCCCAGTATATGTCAGAGGAGGTTGTGATGCCGGATCTATTTCATGTGACCCCCAGATGCCCGTTCCACTCTTCTCCAGCCTGCCTATACCCCAGAAGCCATCCGTCTAGGGACTGCATCAGTGGGGTCCCTTGACTTCTGGCACCTGACTGGGGTTCACCAGTGGAGGCACTGGCTGGGGTCCCAGGGTAGGAGAAATATGGAGGTCACGGTATCTGGTCCCCTGGCTCCCACCCTGTCATGTCATTGTGGGCTGGCAGAGCCTTCTGGTAAAGCCCATAGCTCCTGTCAGGGGCCCTCTCCACAGCCACCTTTTCTGGTTCTGGAAGCTGTCCCTGTAGGCCTATGGCTGGTAACAGCTCCCCGCTGTTGTTAGTCACATGGTTTACATCCTCCCTGTAGTTTCCTTAAATCCTGCCTAAATCCTCTCAAATACTCCCTTTCGGAAGTTCACCTCAATTATACAATTTGAGTGTGCCATCTGCTTCTTGCTGGAAACCAACCGTTAGTCACCATACAGTTTTTGACAAATGGAATCCTTCTACCTGTATCTGTTACCTAGACTAGTTGAATTTGTAGAGACAGAAGGTAGAGTGATGGTCAGGGGGTCTGAGGGAAGGGGGAATTATTGTCTAATGGGTGCAGAGTTTCTGCTCGAGATGATAAAAAAATTCCTAGAGATGGTTGGTGGTGATGGTTGCATGACAATGTCAATGGGTGTGATGTCACTGAACTGGACACTTACAAATGGTGAAAATGGTAAATTCTATGTGGTGTTTATAATACCGCAATAAAAATGAATAGAGGGGGACATAAAAGATAAATGCTTATTAATGCTTGATAGGCTAAAGGCAAACAACAGCTTTTTTTCCCTCTCTATTTTTAATATTCCAGTGAAGTGACCATGCTGGGTCAACTTAAGCATTGACTGTGAACCATTAATTAATTAATTAATTTTTATTTTAATTTTTTAAAAGATTTTATTTTTAAGCAATCTCTACACCCAAAGTGGGACTCAAACTCACAATTTCAAAATCATGAGTCACGTGCTCTACTGACTGAGCCAGCCCCCTGTTCACCTTTTATTTGTGCCAAATAATTTAATCATGTTCAGGATGCGGTTTAATTTACTGCAAGTACCTGTGTGCTGATCTTGGTCTGGAAAAAAAAAGGGGGGTGCTAGTATGGAATACTGACAGAGAGGAACCTCCTCTGTTCTTAGCCTTGGTTCAACGCCCAGTTCATCTCCACCTTCTTCCATGAAGCTTTCTGGAATTTCATGAAGATTTCTATGACATGCTTTTGCTGCTCCTCTCCTTCCTGCTCCACGGAAATTAGCCCCATTATTTTACTTCTGGTTCTAATCTCAGATAATGGTCTCCAAAAGAGTAAGAGGTTTTTTTTATGTTGCTGTTGTTTTTTTTTAAGACGAGGATCATAACCTCATTGCCATAGTTCCCCATTAACCTAGACCAATGCTGCCTGGTATTCTGCACACACTTAGCCAATGATTACAACCTCCCATGGATGATATCCTGCGACTTACATAATGGAAAGTACTGCAAACCAGAATGTGTATCTCTTTGGCTCTAATTTCTTCTGGCAGGAAGACTAATTTTCTCTAACATATACATAGCCCAGACTCTCGATAGTGGTTTGACATCCAGGGACAATGGGTGCCTTGGGTGCTTTTTCTCTCCTTTCTTTCAGTTTCCACAGTCTCTGAGCCAGAACTTTATAAAAATAGCTAAAATCTTCAAGGAACCATGAACTGCTCTTCAGGAACCTCAGACAGAGGTGGGCAGCATCGACAGAGCTTCCGTTTCACCAAAGAAGAGCCATCTGTTCTGCTGGAATTGTTCTTAGAGTGGTATTCCATCCTCTTAATTTCTCTTTTTCTGAATGGTAAACTACATGACCTATTTATATCATGATCCTTGTGTTAAACATGGCTTTTTTAGTAGAAGAGAGAATTTGGTTTTATTCAGACTACAACAAATGTTAGTGAATTCCAGTCCCGTTAATGAACACTGCTCAAATAACCAGGTAGAGACTTGGCCAGGGAAGCCCCGACACCCCAAGACTTACTCTGCTTCTGCCCTTGGAATTGAAGACTTGAAAGTCCTCAAACTGGAATGTGAAGATAAATTAGAATACTGGCATATTCAAAGTCTTAGCTTATTTATTATGATCTGTGTTTTTTATTGGTTTGGATCAACTCTTTCTATATTAAACATAATAGCCTACCATATATCAAATTAATCATATTTTAGATTAGTTTTTTGTTTGCTCATTTTATTTGTGGCACTTACAGAAAGTTGTCATTTTTATGCAGTCCTTATATGTCCTTATATTTGTTCTGTCTAGGTGTTCTAGTGCATTAAATTCTCTTTTGTGTGGTAGTAACACACTTAATGCTACTGAGTTAAATGGGCATTTTCACACATGTTTTGTGGGATTAAAACTGATATAACTTTTTAGGAACAGTAATTTACCAACAGATTTCAAGTGCCCGAAACATGTTCATATTCTTTGACCCAATATTCCCCATCTGGGGATCTAGCTAAGGAAGTCATAAGAAATAGAAAATATTTATACACTAGGATGTTCATTATAGTATTATTTATAATAGTGAAAAATTGGATATTAATATCTGGAAAATAGGACTTTCAATAGATTACCATGTAGCCATTGAAATTTTAATAACAAAGAAAATTTACAGACCCAAGAAATAGTTATGATATAATCAGTGATATGCTAGTTAGTAAGTGTTTAACAACAGGTTCTCTGAGAAAAAGAAAACAAAACAGCCCTACTTTGTAGTACCTGCCAGTTTCTGTGGTGTAAGTATTCTCACCATGGCTGACTCCAAGGTCCCCATGTGTTGTCACTGAGAGTTGGAAAGAGATAAGCTGGGCTTTCATGAAGAAGGCCGAGCTAACTCCAGCATGCTACTAGATACGAGGCTATGTGACAAAACTAGGATGCAAAGGGTGTATACACTGTGATCTCAACAATGAAAATAATCTATTAAAAACATGCTTGGAAGAAGAGAATTCACCTTTGGGTAGTGGAATTATAAGGAATCCTTTCTCTCCTGTGCCTTAATATTTCCCTGAACTTCATAGGCCATTGAAAAAGCAATCGTTATGATCAGAAAAAACACCAATGCTCGTCCTGCTTCCCTCCCCGCCCATCCACTTGTCCTCTTTGGTGATTCTACTTCCTCCAGTGACAGCTCTGTACCAGGGCCTTTGCTGGGGTCAACACTGAAGACTTGTTCTATCTAACCAGAACCTTTCCTTTCCTTCAGAATCTCCTTTCCTTCCTCTTGTCTCGTGTTAACATCCTCCAGAAAGAAAGTGCTTAATTTTTTTTTTTTGGTATAGCAGGCAGAGGGATGAAAAACATATACTTGGGTAACCTCAAATTTAACTTAATTTCTGTCACATGTGACAAACGTGTCTCCTGTTGTCTACGGCCATACCACCCTGAACGCGCCCGATCTCATCTGATCTCGGAAGCTAAGCAGGGTGGGGCCTGGTTAGTACTTGGATGGGAGACAAATGTGTCTCCTGTGAAACCAAGCTAATGGGAAATCCTCACCCTGGAAGGAATGAGTCATCCTCCTTCATTGTCACATAGGGAGCATGAGGCCAAGAGTTCGATTTAAGAGTTCACCATGAACTGGTGGCTGGGAACCAGGACTCCTGACTCCCAGACAGCAGCAGATTCCATTGTAGCACTGCTGAAGGCAATGACTAATCTAGAACTTTCCATGTAGGAGTTGGACCGAGAAGGTAGCTTCTTTGTATCCCCTCACTCTGTACTAAGACTCAGGTAGATATCTAACTCTGTCCCTGGGAACTTTGTCTCAGCTTGCAGGAGAGTGGGGCAGTTCTGGGTAGACCACATTTTCTTACTGTTCTCTGGGAAGCAGGCCCCTCCTTTGCTTGAACAAATACAGTTTTGGATGTGGCCAGTTATTTTCCCAAAAGAACGGATGGCAGGTGCTTGGGGGGTATTGAGAACCAGGACTTCAAAAGATTTATTCCACTAAACAGTAACTCTCCAGAAAGCTTGTTAGCAATGTATGCCGTCACAAAGAAAGTCTAATGAATAAAGGAGAAATCTTTTTTTTTCCCTACAACTAGGGCACACCTGGAGTGGAGGCCCATCAGCCTTTCACCCTGGCAATGCTGGCCCCATCGAGTGGGGTACCAGTGAAGTCTACTGTGCACTGGAATTCTGAAATACAACACCTTGCTCGAATCTCTATTTCCTAGGACTCAGCTCTTCTTCCCTGTCCCCTGTCTCAGAGAAGTGGGCACTAGTTAGAAACCTCACCGTTGTCCTGACATGCCCCAATGCTCCTTCCTGCTGAGCTGCATTATCCTCCAGTCCATGCACAAATGCTGTGGTTTCACCCCTGGCCCACCCGAGTCACTGCATCTGCGCCCCTCTCCCTCGACTTGAGCCCTGCGGCCATTCCAGATTGCCTGGATACCTCAGCAGCTTCCTACCTTGGCCATTCTGCATGTACTCTGTCTCCCTTCCAGGCCATTCTATACATGTTAGCCAGGGTTATCTTTTCACAATGCCCATGTGTTCCTGTTACTCGTCTGATTGTAATTGGTTTCTCTCAGACAAGACCAGAATCCTCCACATGACTTACGTGCCCCAAAGCACCAGCCCTACCCCCATCCCACTTTCACCTTGGCTTTCTGAGTCCTGGCTCTAGTTCTGGTTCTGAAACATGCTGTGCTCTCTCCTTCTACAGCACATTTTTGGGTTTATACTATAGTTCTTAGTGCTGCCACCCACTGTCCTAAAAAGTCCATCTCCTCCTCTCTAGCTCAAGCATCACTCCTCGGGGAGTCTTTGGTGACCCTCCCCAGCCCCTTAGTGACTATTCTTCATTATACTCTCTCAGAAAATCATGCCTCATTCCCTCAGAACACTCACCCTACTCTGTAGTTAGGCACTGATTTGTTTAAATCCACCTCCTATCCCTGCTGGGGGCATCAAAGTAGCAGAGGCCACATCTTCCATTGTTCAGAACTCTCTCTCCAGCATCTACCACAGCACTTGGTAACTGCTTATTAAATGGGGAGTATCGAGAACCAGAACAATGCCCTTTAAATGAATGCCTGAGTGAATGATATGGAGCTTTCTCTGTGAGGCCTTCCAGACTGCCCCTTGGGGGCTGGTGATCCTGTCTCCGTGCTGATCAGGCACCTTGTATCCATCTATCAGTTTCCTCTGTAAAATGGGGCTAACCAGAGGTCACTGTGTTGAATGGAAGGTGAGTTAGGATATCATGGACACACCACAGTGGCCATTATGAAGTGGGGGCTCACAAAATGCTTGTTTTCTTTACAGTCATACTTGTTTCTTGGAATCAAGAGAATGGTCAGGGAATAGGCTCCACCTCGCTTATCTCAGCAGTCTCACAGGGAGGGCAATGCATACAGTGGGTGGGCCCCTGTGAATGCCCCTGCACTTGAACTGTGGGACTGAGACATGAGCTTACGTTGTCCCTGGCCGCCTTTTCCAAGACTAAATCCTTAATTACCTCATCTTCCCAGTGAAGCATCTTTTCTGATCACATAACTCATGGCACTCTCTGGCTAATTCATTTTTGATCAACTGGATTGCTCTACACTTATATTCCTGTGTAATACAGCCTCTGGAGCTCCCCTCAGCACCGGAAGGCAGTCTGGCTCATTTGAACAAATTGCTTAACATGTTAAATTAGATTCAACCGTCCTTAGGAAGAAAAATTAAAAAGAAAAAAAGAAGATGAATATCAATTGTCCTCATACTCACAATGTTCCAAAACTGCCTTATTTTACCATTGACAGTTCCCAAGGCATGTCTGCATTGTGACTGTGACTTGTGCCGAACAGGAGGCGTTAAGTAATTTTCACTATCAGCAGCCAACAGTCCCTGAGAATGTCCTGAATGTTTGGCACTCAGCTCACAGCATTGTAGAAACGTCCCTGACCATAGGACCCATGCACAGAAGTTGAGGTAATTCATTCATTGATTGTAAATTCCATTAATTTGTCTAGTCATGTTTTCTCCTCTCACTCATCCCTGTCCACTGTATACCTGTTGAAATCCTATTTATCCCCTAAAGCCCAGGTCAGATATCTTCCCCTCTCAGAAGCTTCTCCATTCTTTCATAAAAAAATAAAAAAGGTCAATCCTTTAACTGGACTAAGTCTGTATCTTCAGCATACTTCTATTCTGTACTCAACCCTGTGTTTCTTTGTTCAATGTTTATCTCCCTTATTAGAGTGTGAGATATTTAAAGGTAGGGAAATAATTTTGTCCCAACTACTTAGTAGAGGGGCTAGTATTTATATACTACATGTCCAATAAATGCTCGCTAACCTGAACTGATAAATTGATTCAGCCAACAAACATTTCCTGTACCTACTATGTGCTATGTACTAAGCACAGCATCTAGACCTTGCTCTTCACAAGCTTGTGGTCATTTTGGGAAGTGACAGATACATATATGGAACATAAAATGAAGTGCCACAGATGGAATTACAGATGTGTATGTGCAGTGCTATGGAAGCCCAGGAGTGGGGATTAAGAACACATGCCTAATGAATAGACATATGACCATAAGGCAGGAAGTAAATACTTAAAGGTGAACCATTAGTAATTTGGAGGAAGCAAAAATTAGTGTGATTGGAATGATCAAGGCAGATCCTTTGATACTTTGGGTATGATATGATTTACACAAACAGTAGTGCCTTTTACTGTGATTATCAAGTTAAAATATACAATATTTATCTGCAATAAAGAGGATCCATGCAGACCTAAGAGCATGTGAAACATGGGGCAGCTGACAGCTAGGCAGTCTTGATCTAGAAACATGGCTATGGTCCCATCAGATCTTGCCTTCTGAAACCCATCTGACTGAGTTTTACAGTGTGGACACTACAGAATACATAATTAAATAAAATTAAAAGAGTTTATTCTGGTCTTCAACTTTGAATGACATACCTCGGTTTTGCAGGTTCCTGCACTGTGTTAAGCCACGCATTCCACTGGGAACCAGGCAAGGCCACCTGCCTTACTTAAGGAGCAGCACTAGTGGCTGGGGACTCTGGGGTCATGCTGCGAGAGCTGGTTTCATTCCTCTGGGGCAGTGGGAGGCAGCTAACATGCCATCCTGGATTTAGGGAAGGACTCTCAATGGGAATCCAGCATTGTCAGCTGCGTCCGTGGGCTGAGCTGTCCTCTGGGAGCTTCTGAGCATCCTCTGTGAGGATGGAAGCCCTTGGGCCACACCCTAGCCAAACACATGCATTCATGGCAGCTCCCCCTCTGTAAGATGATGCTGTTAGAATGATCTGAAGCAGTGCCACATCATGGAAAAATCAAAGACAGGAAATCAAGAGGCGTGAGTCCAAATTCTGCCAACCTGATGACGCAGCAGAACCACGTAGAAGTTTCAAATGCTCCTTCGGCATCTTTAGCTTCAGGTGTGGACTAGAGGAAGGCACAGAAGCCTGTCGCTAGGCCACTTTCCTCTAATCTGTGCCACATTTGCATTCCTCTTGATCTCAAAAACGCATCACTGTTTTGTAGAAGAATGTGAGCGGGGAAGATGATCCAGTCCTTGTCCTCCAAGACTGAGTTTAGAGTCACCGAATCCACCCCGTCTGTGTTTCCCTTTCCCTCTGCTCTGTTGTGGCCCTTCGAGGGGCTACCCACGTTCCCTGCAAGCTACCCAGGATGGGGCTCAGGCAATCAAAACAAGGAACCACAGCAGGAAAGACAGCTGTGGCTTTGGTCCATGTCCTTTTATCACTCCTTCTACCTTTCCTTTCCAGTCCCACCTTGCTTAGGAGCCCGACCATGTGGACCCACATGGGCCATTGCAGAGCTCCTCCTCCACAAGGGGAAGAGGTCTTGGCTTCCCCCAGCCCCTGGACTGTGCCACCAATGGGCTTGATGGCCAGGCAGAGAGCAGCGTCAGAGGGACACTGCAGGGCACACAGGAGTGTCAGCTGCCGCTTCTTCCCCAAAGCATTTACTGCTTTTTACTTTTTAATCTTTATAACATCAAAAAAAGATAGTATTAGCATCATCCTACAGATATGGACATGGAGGGGTCAAGAAGTAAAGTTAGTTGCTGGGGTTACAGCCTGACTGGCATCAGCTTGCTCACTGCAGGAAGATGACAAAGATAAGTTTTTGTCAGTAAACCCATATGTGGACCCAAAGTGGAGCCACAGGCTGTCAGAAAGAAAGGTGGCTTCAGGGAGGAGATATTCTGGCACTGCCTTGACTCTTTTTCTGGAGACCTCCATGCTCTGGAGACATTTGGTCCAGACTCCTCTCTCGGGCTGACTGAGCAGCCCTCTCTACTCTCCCAGCCTGTACCCAGCCAAGCCAGTGGGAGCACTTTAATCATCCCCATTTCCCCAGCTGGGTAGAGCTCGGCTGTTAGGATACATCACTGGGCTATGAAAACAGCGACTTTCACATTTGAAACAAACTGTTTGATAATGATCCAGTGTAAAAAATACATATTGCATCATGTGTAGGTGTCTGTATATATATTCACATCAAGAGGTAAAGATATAAATTCATATGCACACCACACACAAACACGGATGTATGAGCACATATAGGTTTGTTTTATAGACAGATACAATGGAAAAATATTTCCTGAAACAATACTATATTCAAAGTACTCTGACATTTTTCATGATCTTCTATCCCATTCAAAGAACGTATTGCTTATTATCCTCCAAATTGACTTCATAATCCACCAAGGAGTTGCAACCCTCACTTTGGAAAACATGGACCCAAATGTTGGGGGGCTCAGTGTTCGGTCCTGGGGCCTCTTCTGTTCTCTCTCTCCCGCCCTCCCCTTTGCGGATCTCATCCAGCTTCCTGATTTAACACCGCATATCCTGATGATTTTGGAATGTCCGCCTCCAGCCTGGATGTCCCCCCATATCTCCACACTCACATAACGAACAGCCTGTCTGACGTCTGTACGTGGATGGCCAATGGCATCACAACCCAAACTCCCAAGCCCCCTCTTCTTGCAGCCCACCCTAATTCAGGAAATGACAGCTCCATGATTCCAGACAGCCAGGCAAAAGCCCTGGGAGTTATCCCTGCTGCCATTCCTTACCCAACCCGCCGGCAGATGTCCTTGCCTCCAAGCAATGGCTAGAAGTGAACAACTTCTCAGCGCCCCCACCACTCTGATTCATGCACTATCATCTGTCTCTCCTGGATGACCGTAATTGCCTCCTAACTGATCCCTTATTTTCACCTCAGCCTGAGTAGTTCTTTAAAATATGTCAGAACATGTCACTCCGCTGCTCAAAACCCTCCGAGAATCCCCATCTTACCCAGCATGAAACCCAAAGCCTCTCCGTGCCCTGCAGGGCCCTAAACATTGGGTCTGGTGACTGATCTCACCCTGCTGCCCGCCCCCTACTCCCTCTGCTCTCACTATCCCTCAGCCGTGCCAGCCGCACCCCTACCTCTGGGCCTTTGATTTCACGGTTCCCACTGCCTGTATGTCTCCTTCTCCAAGTATCCGCAAGGCTCATTGCATTAGGATTCCCTAAAGAAACGATGCCAGTAGAATGTGTGTATGTGTGGAAAGAGATTTATCTTAAGGAACTGTTTCAAGGGATTATGGAAGCTGACAATTCCCGAGATGTGCGCTTGGCAGGCAGGAGGCCCGGGAGAGCTGATGGCGTGGTAGGCCTGCACGCCCAAGCCCCAGGAAGAGCCCATGCTGCAGTAGAAGCCTGAAGGCAGGAAACAAACCCGCTGTCCCAGCCTGAAAGAAATCAGGCAGGAGACCCTTGCTTTACGCTGAGAAGCATCAGCCTTTTGTTCCATTCTGACCTTCAACTGATGGGATGAAGCCCACGTGCATTCGGGAGGACAATCTTCTTCACTTGGATCTACCTATTTAAATGTTAAACTCATCCAAAAACACCATCAAAGACATACCCAGAATCATATCTGGCTGAATACCTGGGCAGCCGTGGACCAGTCATTACACATAAAATTAACCATCACACCCGCTCCTTTACCTGGTTTAGGTTTCTGCTCAAATGGGGCTTTGTAAGAGATACTTTCTGTAGCCACTTATGTATAATACTCCTACCTCTTCTCATGGTCCTTCAAATGCCCTTACCCTGCTTTCCCTTTCTCCAAAGTACTTACCACTAACCTGGCTTATGTATTTATTACTACTATTATTTTTATGTTTTGCTTTCTATCCAAAACTGTAAACTCCATGAGGTCAGGGCCCTTGTTTGGCCTTCAGCCATCTTTTCAGGGTCTAGAACAACACCGGGCATATGATAACTGCTTATGTAACATTTATTGAATTAATGAACGAGTCTCTAGCCAGCTCATAAAGAAGCCATCCTTGGGCTAGGTGCTTGCCCTAGGCCAGCCAGTGGGCACCACTTGTGAGGAACAGTGACCTTCTTTCCTGTGCTGAGTCTGCTGGACTCCCCTGGCCACGGGAAGCCCACACATGCTGAATTGCACATATGATCAACTATTCTCTTTCCTTGGTGTAGACTGTCAATAAATATTTTTGTCTTCTTTATAAAGTCTCATGAAAAATAAAGTGTCAAGAGCTATGAGATGCAATGCATGTTTGGAGGGATTGACTCTAGCCAGTAGAATAAAGAATCTTTGTGGAGAAAAGGTATCTTAGCTGAACCCTGATAGGGAAGATTCAGGACCGAGGATGGGGATTTGCAGAAAGGGTGTGTCAGGCTGAGGAACAAGCACATGCGCAGGCAAAGTTTTGGGAAAGTGTGTCTGTGTGCAGAACGCAGTGGGTCCTTTGGCTTTGCACCTTGTAAGCATCAAGGTCAGTCACTGCCCTGGCTGTCAGATCACAGGCAAATTCAGGAAAGATACAGTTCAAGTCCCCAAATTTCATTTTCCCATGAGGTCATTTGGTGGCCTGGCTTATCCGGAACAGTGCTCATCCTTTTCCCTATGGTGGGCTCTGTATTCGTGCAGGTAAAGGCTTAGAAATCCCTTGGCTGTCCTGTTCAGGACGCCTTTGCTGTTCAACAGGTAGAGGTGAGACTGCAGTCCTTCTAAGAAGCAATGGGAACCTGCACTTGAAAAATGCTTGTCTCTACTCTCTGAGTGTTTAATTAGTTGATTCTCACATCTTCAGTGGCGCAAGGGCACCTGGATAATCCTCATTCCAACACTGGCTTTTTCTACAGATCAGGAGCAGGAGGTGGGTGGAGAGGGTAAGGATTTGACTGAACAGTTTTAAGCTTGTCAGAGTCATGAGTCAATGATTTTAGTGCTGCTCCTGATTTATTCAGACTTGCCAAAGAACTGTATTCTTTTCACTCTCCTCTTAAAAATTACCAACTTTTCATCATGTTAAGGACCTCTTGGAAGAAAGAAGAAAGATTAAAAGATGTTCTTAGCTTACAGGACTCTGGCTTTCTCTTTCTTTACATTTCCTCTGGCTGCCTCTGTTTATGTCTGTATCTTTGTCTGTGGCTTTCTCCCTCTCTGTTCCTTTTTGTCCTCTCAATCTCCCTGAGAGGCAGTGGAGTGTAGTATAGAGGAAAGAATCCTTGAGAAAGAAGGAGGGAGCCTGGTATCTGAGTTTTAGCCCCCATTCTGCCACTTGATAATTGAGGCTCACCAGAACATTGTTTAACCTTCCTGGACCTTGATTTTTCTGAACATACAATGGAGAGTGGCCTGAAGATTGGGGAGGCAAGGATGGTGTCACAAAAAGCAAAGCAATTCTACTTTGGGATCAAAAGACCTCCGTCTTCAGTGGGTCTTGTCATGGACCAATTCTGTGCCCTGAGTGAGTTCTTAAACCTCCCTGCACCTCAAGTTTCTAACGGGTAGAATGAGGACAGCACAGGGCTGTGGGGAGACAAAGAAAAAGCAATAATCAAGCAGGGAGAGCATAGCTTTGTAGTCAAGATGACTGGGGTTCGGTTCTCACTGGTCACTAGCTATGCGGTCTTGGGTAAATCACTTAGCGATACTAGTTAGGATTTGGTGGACATGTATCATGTACCAGGCATTATTCTAAACTTTTATTTGGTTTATGCCAATGAGTCTTCCTAATCTGACGAGGAAGGGATATCATTTTCCCCATTTTGCATCTGACAGACTGGAGGCTTGGAGGCACTCTGGCGATGGCACAGTGTAGAAGGGCAAGGACCTGGCAGAGCTGGGGAGTGAGTCCAGGGCTTCTAATTCCAGAGCCCACACTCTCTGCCAGTGGACTAACATGACCTGGCTCCTCTGTTTGGGCATTGCAGATCCACAAGAAGAGCTGCTTATATGTAAGTACTAAGCAGTACTAACCTCACATATGGCTAATTCAAGGAGGAAATGAGATGCTATAGACACATGACTTATCATAGTGTCTTGTATAATGTAATTCTGTAATAAATGTCAACTTGTGTATATTTACCCCCTTAACTATTTCTTTTTGGCATATGATGGGGGGTAAAATATATATATCACGTGCCTGTGAATAAGTGGCTTGTGACCTTTTACATTCTATGCAAGTCACTGTCATGATGCCAATCTCTAAGATTCCTTCTAGCTCTTAATTCAGACCTTCTGTGACTCATTATCCCCAGGCTGTATCAGCTCCAGTGAACTTCCCAGACCACTTTACGCAGCGATGACAAATGATTCCAGAGCTCTCTGACTTCTATATTAATTAAATGTGAGAAAACATAGTCTCCATGAAAAGACACCTCTGTGGTTTCTTGTTTAACTCTGTACTGCCACTCTACCTTGCAGCTGCACCACTCAAAACAGCTGGCAATAGAACAGTGTTCTATTCATTCTGCAAGGTGAGTCACAGATGAGTTATCCAAATTGCATCTCATGTTCCAAAAAGGAAAGATGCACTTTGAGAGGCAAGGGAGGAGAAAGGTGAATCACAGTGCAAAGGTACAGACACCATGTCAAGCTTTACCCATTCACTCAACAATCATTTATTAAGCCCTTACTGTATGCTAGACATTGGAAAAGCAAAATCAAGTGAGTCTTGCTTTCTTGTTCTGAAGGAGAAGAGGGAAAGGATTTCTGATCTACTGGTTGCTTGCTTTGAACTGGCATTGGGCTAGGAGTTTTATACTTAATCCTTACAATAATCCTCTTGATATAGGTATTCTAAGTGGAGTCTTGGAGATAAAGGGATTGAGTTTAGATAATCCTAGGGGTTTGCCCAAGGATTCCACAAACTAGAAAGTGGAGGGACTGGGACTGTTGGTTCCACCACTATTTTACTATGCCTCTGCTTAGAGAAGCCCATGTCTGGTGGGAGACAGATCAAACTCATTACTGTCTGGAACTTTAAGGTTCTGGAAGTTTAGTCCCACAGTACACGTGGAGCCCATAGTGAGAGTTTTCCAGCAACTATGGCCAGAGCCTCCATTATCCACCTTAGAGAGAAAGTAGATGGATCAAGGTCTCTGCTACCTGTGTTCTCACTATCCCTGTGTGCCCATCTGTTCAATTCAGTGGCTAAAGGAGACTTTCCAGGCTGCCACAGGTGGCTGTACATCAGCAGCCTTGGCCTTCCTCATACAGACAGAAGGTGTCTGGGCAGCCCTGGCATGTCTGCTGTATTGCAGGGCAGGGTGCCCACAATATTGCTAAAACATGGGTCTCACCACATCACTCTTCCACTTGAGACCCTTCAGTAACTCTTCCTGACATAGAAAAGAGGCAAAGTCCTGAGCTGGGCTTTGAGGCTCTGTTGTGAGGCCCCAGACTCTATGATATCCTTCACCACTTCACCACCCGTCCCTACAACTCCAGCTACACCACACCCCTCTTCCTCTTGTCAGAACTTTTTGCCTCTACTCCCATAATCTTTTCACCACTTCTAACTTAACTCAGATAACTGCTTTTCCAGTAAACCTACCAGATGATCCAGCAGTTCCACTTGTGGATATACCCCCAAAGGAAATGAAAATAGGAGTTCAGTGAGATATACATATAACCTGTGTTTATCACAGCACTATTCACAACAGACAAGATATGGAGCCAACCCAAATGCCCATCAGTGGGTGAACAGACAAAAAAACAAGATGTGGTATATATGCACAATAGAATATTACTCAGCTATGAGTAAGGAGGATCCCCTGCCAATTGTGACAACAGATGGAGCACATTATGCTATGTGAGGTAAGTCAGAGAAAGAGAAGTACTGTATGATACCACTTATAAGTGGCATGTAAAAAAGCCAAATCTGTTTAAAAAAAAGCAGAGAGTAAAACCCCTTGGTGGTTACCAGGGGACGGGGAATGGGAGGCTACGATTGATGGTGTTTAAGGGTACAAATTTGTAATGGGTAGTAAATCAGCCACAGAAATCTAATGCACAGTATAATGAACATAGGCAACCACACTGTGCTATAATGATGCAATGTGATAAATACTGTTTCAATGGCAATCATAGGACAATATATTAAATGTATCAAAGTAACATGCAGTGTATTTTATTTTTTTAAAGATTTTACTTATTTATTTGAGAGAGTGAGAGAGAGCATGAAAGAGGAGAAGGTCAGAAGGAGAAGCAGACTCCTTGAGGAGCTGGGAGCCCGATGCAGAACTCCGAGATCCCGGGACTCCAAGATCATGATTTGAGTGGAAGGCTCAACCAACTGAGCCATCCAGGCACCCTGCAGTGCATTTTAAATTAACCAAATGTAACAGGTCAAGTTTATAAAATTAAATGAAAACAGTCTACTTTTCCATGGAACCTTCTCAGATATTCCCAGGTGGAATGAATCACTTCCTCCTCTGCTTTCTCATAGCACTTTGCTGACACTTGTGAAACAGCACAAACCTTAGATTCTGTACCTACTTATGAATGCACATATCTTCAGGAGTCTTGGTCCTCTTGGACTCCTCCTGAGGCCCTGTCAGAGAGCCTTACTCACAGTGTGCTCAGTCAGGGTTCGTGGAGTTGACTAAGTAACTGGAAACTACACAGGTGGCTCTAGTGTCTACGCAGTCGTTTGCCTGTATGCCTTTGGAATCTTTCTCCACCTTCCCTTGCTTTGCTCTGGATTACAGGGCCCTCTGGATTACAAGCCATACTCTCCAGGTGCCTTTGCAAATCACAATTCCCAGTGTCATTTCTCAGGTTCTGAGGTCATATCATGTAAGCATCGGGAAACTTGGGTGTTGATTCTGCTCTTCCACTGAGCATCCTTGTGTAATTCATATAATTTCTTCAGGCCTTAGATGGCTCTTTAATACAATGATGGTACTGAATTAATGTTCTCTTAGGCCCTGGGTATGCATACATACATACATACATCCTTCTATCCACATACTCATAAAGAATGTGTTGAGCTTTTCCCGTCTACCAGGCAATGGGGGTATAGAGGTGGATACAGCATGGTTCCCACACTCAGTAAACTCCCACTGGAGGAACAGAAGTACGTGCAGGAGGAAAGTGATGTGAGCAGACAGGTTCTTTAGGAAAGGTGATGGACAGCCTGCTATGGGGGCCAATGGGAGTCAACTTCCTGAGGGCAGAACAAGAGCAATGGATAGAAGCCAGAGGAAGTCTGATTTCACCTCGAGATGACAGGGTGAATTTTCTAATAATTAGAGGAGCTCCACACTGGCATTACCAGGTAGTGATGTCCTGTCAACAAACATACCCAAGAAGAAGCTAGATGATGCCCTAGCAGGTGGCAGGGAATATTTCCCTGCTTTGAGAAGACAGACTAGATGCTTCCTAAGATGGATTTTTAATTCTAAGCCACTATGATGCTAAAAGTCAAGACTTCTGTGATTCCAATTAGGGGTTTTAAAGCCCTTTTTACCAAGTGGCACAGCTTTACCTTTAAACAAAACTCCATGGAATCTCAGTTTATAAAACAAGGAAAACTGAAGTGACTCTGGCTAATGTGCAGGGCCCTTTTCTCCTGACCTTCCTCCCAGTTCTTGAGAAAACAGGCGGAAAACCACAGCTCTGAAGAATCTAGGAGATTTGGCTTTCTTGTGGCTGAGCACCTGCCGTGTAGCCTCCACATGTGGTCCCTTTCACCACTTCTAAGACCCTCTATGCCCTTGGAAATTAGATGTTAAGGATCCAGCTTGAAGCCATGCAACTCACAGCATATGGCCCTGGCTCTAGGCCTGGCTCTGACTCTGCTGTGTTCTGACGATGACGGGGCTTCTGCCAGCAGCTGACTCCCAGTCTCCACCTGGCGTCCCCTTCAAGGCACAATGCACTTCTCCCCATCTCCATCTCATGTCCTCCCCACCCCATCCTCCTCTTCTCCCCTGGCCCCAAGGCCCTTCACAGGTGAGCAGCACCTCACAGTTCCTGAGCACACACTCAGAGTCAGGCACAAATCTCATGCTTGAGCTTCACACAAAAGCCATGAGCCAGACATTAATATCTATACCTAAGTCACGAGTGAGGAACTGGAGCCTCCTGGAGGGCACGTGACTTGCTCGTGGTCAATTTGCTGAGAAGGTGCAGATCTGAGATCATGCCCCAGCTCTGCTGGCCCTGGGGGAGCCCAAGTCCACTCCATGCCCCAGGTAACCCGCTCCCTCCTGGGGCTGGGCCCTGCTTTGTTCTTCCTGGTTGTCCTCTCGAATGCCAGAGCTCCTCACTGCTTGACGACAAATTTCCTGCCTGGTTTTCTGAATTCTGCTTTGTCTTACTGTGTTTATATACTCTTACATTTATTAGCCTTCACTATGGAGTGGGCATGGTTTTAAACATTTTACTTGCATGAACTGATTTTATCCTCTCAGGAGCCCTAAGACACAGGCATAATTGTTATATCCATTCTACAGATGAGAAAACCGAGACCCAGTGGGGCTGAATAACAGTCACACAACTATGAAATGGCAGAGCCAGTACAAACCTGGGCATCTGGCTTCAGCACCTGAATTCCTAATAATTAGACTCTGTTTACAGGGTTTTGACTAGAAAGCTTGTGTCCCCTTCACTAGCAGTTGAGACAGTAAGACTCAAGGACACAGGGACCCTAAGGGACCTAGCGACTACTCCTCTCTAGAGGTATCAGAATGGTAACTACCATACATAGCTACTTTGACATGGGACCATATTTTATCCAAGCTAATAAATAAATAAATGAGTGATAAAAGCTTTGGGTGTATGTGGGGAGTGGGTGGGATGGGATGGGGGAACAGGAGATTTCTGCATTTGTTACTTGATGTGACAGCTCTCCTACTTCCACCTAGCTGCATCTATGTCTTGTTTTATTTCAGTGAATGGTTGAAGTTGTGGATTGACAGATTTTAGCTCCTGTTCCAGATTTGGTCAATTTATTGCGGCTGCTTGGAACCATGAGTTGGGATAGATTCTGCAGTCACATTTGGTCTCAGCAGGAAAGAGAGTCATGATCCATTAAGAATGTCTGCCATGTGCAAGGGAGGTGAAGGTGATGCATGTGAGTTGTTCATCTGATAGCTAGGGACTAATTTCCTATTCCTATTCTGGTTCTTTCCCGTTTTATCCTTAATCAGTTAAATGGGGGCAGACATGTCCTCATTCTAAAATGTGACCTGTGGGACGCCTGGGTGGCTCAGTTGATTAAGCAGCTGCCTTCGGCTCAGGTCATGATCCCAGGGTCCTGGGATCGAGTCCTGAATCAGGCTCCTTGCTTGGCAGGGAGCCTGCTTCTCCCTCTACCTCTACCTGCCACTCTGCCTGCTTGTGCTCTCTCTCTCTCTCTCTCTGACAAATAAATAAATAAAATATTTTAAAATGTGACCTGAGCTTTGCCAGGGTCTCCATTCACTCCAAATCTGGTTGGTGATGATATGAACATGATGTAGAATATGAGGAGACGGAGGATGGGGAGAAGGATTTACACCAAAAATGTTCCATTTTGCCTTGGCATTCCTTTCCTAATTCCAATAAAGCATAGATATTTTTATTAAAGCTTGGCAAATGGGCAGAGAAGAGCTCTTTCTCTCTTCATTTCTTAGGCACATGGCTACAAGAGCCTCCCCAAAGGCACTGTTCTGCACCCTATCTTGCTGAAATTCATGGCAAAACAGCAGCTCCACTGTTTGAGACTCAGTTCCCTTTCAGTGCTCTTGGACCAGGTCCTGCCCGACTGTGGGATCTGCGGTGGTCTTCCTCAGGTCTTTCCAAAGCTGATTTTGCCTCGGCTCTCAGGTTCTAGCTCATATGCCCCTCCCTGAGAAAGGCTCTTTTTCAGCACCGTCTTGAATACCCCCCTCAGTCATTCTCTATTGTATTATCCCATTTCATTTTCTTCAAACCTTGCTTCATTGGCTTGACTTGTTTTTCTTATTGATGTGCTTACTTGTTAAGTGTCTGCCCCCTCATGTGGGTAATATAAGCCCCATTGTTAGTGTTGTTTTTTCTTTCTTGTATAAAACTGTAACACCCACAACTCTAAAAGTAAAACAAAAAAGTCAAGATCGATGCTAGAAATGACACGTGTGGTCTTCTTTGGGGTAAACGACAGTAGCCATTTCTGTGTTTGTTGTGGTTTTGGCCACCCGGCACACAGGAGACAATTCAACCCTTATAGCAACCTAGATTCTCTGAAATGTCTCATCATCCAAATGCATCTCTGCCCCTGAAGATCTTTTCCCACACCCACATGCCCTTCCCACTGGCCTCTGGCCTACGGTTTCCATCAGATCTGACATACTGGGGGATATCAGCTGCCTGGTGGTTTCCATTCTGAGAGTGAACTGTGACTCTTCACTCACGACCTTCTTGGAACAAGCCTGGCAGTTTCGTGTAAGCAGGAAAAGCCCACGTGTCCAATTTATTTCCTAGTGACCTTACTTACATACTCTTTGGCAATTTCCCTCCGAAATCTCCAGTGGCTCCCCAATGCCCACAGCCCAAAGCCTAAGGTCTTTACGCTAAGGCACTTGAGGTTTTTCAGATCTCTCTGTCTCTTGTTCTCCTAAGTCAGGAGTAGACCTTATCTTGCTCGCTGAATATGCCTTGCACACATTCTCTACTCCCCGGGTCCTTGCCCAGGCATCACTCGTGCACAGACTTCCTGGTCTTCCTTATCTTCAGAATGGAGGATTCCTCTGGGGGCCCCTAGCAGCCTCCACCTTTCTGCACTGCTGCACACAGAAACATGATTTTGAAATACATTTTTTGCTTGTTATCCTAAATAATAAGTCTAGGGGTAAGTACTATCTCTAATTTGTTTTTGTATCCTTAGTACGCCTAGCAGAGTGTCCCGCCCAGATTACAAAAGAATGAATAGGATCACTTCTTTATATTTATGAATAACAAACCAAGGCTCACCGTATAATTGTCTTGCCCAAATCCATACAGCTGGTTACCAGGGGAATCAAGACGTGGACATTAGTCTGTTACATGCAGAGGTCCCACACTCAAATGTCAAAAGGGACTGGGAAGATGACGTAAGTGGGAAAGCATGTGGGTAAAAGACAGTCTGAAACAGGAAGACCTGTCTCTGAAAGGAAAGCCACCAAATGCCTCAGCTGACAATCATGAAGAGAGCAGGTGGCTTCGGCTCTGCCAGACTGATATTCAGGTTCCACGGAAAGTTGAAAAATCTGATTTGTGTGTGATAGCTCACACACTTTTTCATGTTGCCAACTAATTCTAATTAAAATACCATGTGGTTCAAACACACCCCCTTTGTGAGCCAGATGAGGCCTCTGCCTGCCAACTGGTGACCCATGCTTTTAATCTCCGTAAGGCCACCCCGGAGATCATACCGTGGATCACGGGGCTCAGGCTTGCAGAGTGAGAGACAAGTTCCAATTGACTTTGTGGTCAAATTATTTAAAGCCACTGATGTTGGGCTGATCTTGGGGCCATCAAGGTGAGTGGGGTGGACACCCTCGGGTTTCATGCAGAGGCTTTGAAGTTGTGTCAACTCTAAATGACAGTTTTCTTGGTCATTAAAACTGACCAAGAACCCCAGTGATGGTCTGAAAATGGGCTCTGCTGTGGATGAATGCAAATCAATACAACATATGAAAGGGGCTCTGTGATAGATGGGCTGTCTGTCAAGAAGGTAAAGTACTAAAGAACTGTTACAAGGGGGAGCTCCAAATGCCTGGCACTTCAGAAGCGGAAGGCGATTAGCTATGTAACATTTACACACATGGGGGTGGGGGTGGTTTCAGCCACAGAGAAAGTGATCAGCTCTGCCTTAATATAGGCACCGAGAGCCAGGCAAAGGGAGTTTTGGCCACATTGACTTAAGCATTCATTTATTATGACAAAATGAGTCAGTATTGATCTGGAGGCCCCAATGCAGGGTATTGGCATACTAATAACAGACTGTTACATGCTCTGTCGGAGTGCGGGCTTGAAAGGATTGCTGTCCTTTCAAATATAAAGGAAATGGTGTCATTTAGATTTTCAGTGATTGCTCCCAGGTTATCATGATGACATGCAGGTTAGTTTGTGGAGTGAAAGGGGGCAGCATGGCGCAGCATGGGCTCACATCTTAATTCCACTCCCTTTAACCTTGGCCATGTTGCTGAACCCATTTTCAGTCTCAGATTTATCATCTCTCAAATAGGGATTGATAACATTTTCCTCTCGGGTCGGCGGGGAGATGCCCTTGTAAGGTACTCTGCACAGTGTCTAGCACACACTGGATGCCATACACATGTTTATTTCACTTCCCTGCCCGACTTCACAGCGGCACTTTGTCTGAGTCACTCTAATGACTTGGTTGGCTTTCTATCTGAATTTTATAGTCTCTCTGTCCCTATATTTTCCCCTCTTAGGCAATGGATTCTTTTGGAGCTGAGTCTTGCACTGATTCATCTTTGCATCTTCCAAAGGGCCTGCCCACAGTAGGTACCCAGCCACGGTTTGTGGTACAGGGACTACGGAAGTCTTGGTTCCCCGCCCCAGGCAGCATCTCCCGTCAGTCACTGCAGCATGCAAATGCTCTGTCACACCAGGCCACGTGCCTCAAGGGGAACAGAGACACCCGCTGGTCCTGGTGCATGCATGCTTCCCTAAACCATTCCCTGCTCCAGGTAGGGACTAATGGCTCTTGAGCATGGAAGGAGAAGCTGGGATTTCTATGACTGCACGTGCCAGGTAGAACCCAGCAGGCTTCCTTGAATAGATGACTTCTAAGATGGGCCATGGAAGATCAGGGAGATTTTTCTAGGCAGAAAAATGAGGAAAGGTAATCGAGGCAAAATGAACAGACCATGCAGAGTTTTGGAGGCATGAAAATAGAGATGTGGGGTGAGAGGAGGAAGACCCCTCAAGGTCGTCGAGCCCATACTATGTGCAGGAGCTTTACGGCTACTCTCACATTTCGTTCATTCTCTTGTCTTGCCAGGGAAGTGAGGAGAAAAACGGTGATCAAGCTTCACAACTTGTTCAGACTGCATAGCTGGAAATGGCAGGGCTGACTTTGGAGTCCATGTCTCTCTGATGCTAATGTTTTCCCTCTCATGGTGAATGGTGAGGGGCAGGGAGCAGTGGGCTCAGGGACTGGAATTCACCACCGATTCCCCGACATACTATCATCAACTTCAACCCAAAGGTGAATACTGTGTCTGCATTTCTGAAACTGTATTCTCTTTCAGTTTGGAAAATTCCCCATGCATTTTAAAGGTGATCCTCAAATCTCTAGAAAGAAGTGGGATCAGGTTTGGGAGGAAGGAGATCTATCTTGATACACAAGATTTGTTTCATTTTGCAAGTTGTAACCGAATTGCTTGATCTCTTTTCATACTTGGATTCCAGACATCTTGCTGGGGTCCATATTATTTGATTTGGGGTTTTTTTTGCACAAAGATTTTTTATTTTATCAGGTGCATTCCACCCCACCACAGCCTGGGCTAATTGCCCCAGCGATGCTTCAGGAAACTGGGGAGGAAGTTTGCATAAGCAGTGTTATCAGGGAGCACCTGATACAGGTTCTCTGGGAGCTGATTTGGGAGGCCTCCTATCTGATAAAATCTTCTTTTGGATTCTGGGGGCCTATGGGCTCTCACGGCAGGCTGAGCTGTCACACCTTCTTTTTCCCAAGTTAAATGCAATCCTCAAACTGGATTAAATTGGATGGAGATATCTCTTTTCATAAGGGCATGTAAATAGATGGATGCTCAGCAAACCACAGAAAGTCAACAGAGGAGCCACCCTGTTTGGGAGCTCACATTTTGGGGTCAGACAAACCGGCCTTAGAATCTTTCGCCTCTCAGTAGCTGTGCGGCAGTGGGTGAGCATTCCAACCACCGCACATCTCAGTCCCCGCAGTCCCCCCAACACGTGAGCAATAATAATACATTTGTCTGAGGGTTCTTGAGAGAATTATACAAAACGGCATTTGTAAAGCTGCAAGTACCCTTGCTGGCATATACCTCCCTTACTTCCAAATCACTGACTGCTGGGGGGGGGGACACTTAATAAGTCATATGTAATTAATCTACTATTTTTCTACTAAAAGACATGCTTTATGAAGCAGATATCAAAATTCGCATGACATTTTAAGATTAATAAAGGAACCCTCGATGACATTTTAAGCATGCAGGAGTTGCCTTGAGCTAAGCCTCCAGATCTCTAGAGGGGGACTGTCAGTTTCTGCTGTTGTAGAGATTTGGTGAAAAAATGCAAGTACGGCTCTGGTCCAGTCTCCCAACCATTGAAGGAAGACTCTAACTGCTGGTCTTCAATTCTGTTTATTTACTTAATTGTCCTTTTCCTGGATGGAATGTCAAAGCTGTCACAGGAAGTAGTTCTACAGTGACTTTACTGAATCACAGAGTTCTAGGGAGGTCAAAGGAGCTTTTATTAGCCAGGTGCATCTCACGTACCATCCTGGGCTCAGAACAGTTCTGGAAGGAGGTTTGCTGCTTGGCAAGAGACCCAGAGACAAACATTTCCACAGGCAGGTGATGGTTCAGTTGTGGCGGTAGCTCTTGAGTAGAAGAACTTCTCTAGGGACTAAATATAGGACTAGAGACAATGGACTTTACAATATTCTTCATGAAAGTGGTAGACTTTTTATAGGATTTAGAGTAGGATTTTGAGCCATTCATACTGATGTTAAGGGGTAGGGGACCAACAGGTAACCTCTGGGCCCCATAAGTGTTTAATAGAAGGGCTAAATGTGAAGGCTCAGGACCTTTGTTGAGTTCCAGTTTGGGATCTGGAAACTTCAGGAAATTACTCAATCACTGTTTCCTCGGTTTCCTCCTCTGTAAGGTGGGGTTAATATTAGCAGTCACCTAAGCGTGTAAAGGAGCATGTAAAGGCTTTTAGCATGTAGATTTGTCTGTGATAAATGTTTAACAAAAGGTAATTTATATTTCCCATATTACCCCTACCACGACCAAACTTAACCATAATATATTACTTATCATTATTTTTCACAACACACCATCTACACCTTTTATGATTCGTGTTACTTTCCCCCTTGAATTAGCAACATCTGTGTCTGCTTCGTATCTCCCCTAAGTCACTTTGAGCACAGTGATCTCAACCAATTTAGCACTGTACCCTTCCAGCATTCAGCCTGGGGCTATATCTTTATTCCCCATGCCCAGATAAACTCCTTTTTGCTACCACGCCCAAACACAAAACACTCGGCAGTGATGCTTTCTCTCCGTGGTCACCAGGTGTTCCCTAGCTTAGCTGGAGCCTTTGGACCTAAGATCTGATGCTGAAGCTACTGATTACATTGTAGTCATTTCTATTTAGGCAAAATACATTGTGACATGTGAGTGAGAAATGGACTTTAGCTCTATGTTCTCATGGGGCTGGTGGGCTTATTTGTGTCTGGGCCATTGAGCCCTGATGGCTGGGAACTTTTACAAAGATCGGAACCATACTCAGACCACCCATGAATTTTGAAAAGGGTGCTATAGCCACCATTTTTTCTTCTTTCTTTCTCTTTATGGCAGCTTGAGATATAAGACATGCACCTGATCTGAGCTCAGGCTGTTGCATCAGAGTTCTTGTTGGGGATTACTGCCTGGACATCTTCCCATCCTCTTCTCTACTGTAAGAGTGAGCAGTATATATTATGTGTCTCAAGAGGTGAAAAGCAAGACCTGGACTCTCTTTTTTGGCCATGGATCCTTGTCTTCCTCTTGGAGTCTGGGGAGGACAGTAAGGGTTTTAATCCTGTGCTCTCTGTATAAAGCTCTTCATGTAGAGGAAAAAGACCCTGCATCTCAATCCCTCTCTGAAACTAGAAAGTCAGACTTGATGGCACAGAGGCAGGTTGGCATTCAGTACACAGTGATGTGTTTGATGGTTTGTGGTAGTGTGGAAACGACATGGGTTTTAGAATCAGGCAGATTAAGATTTGCATTTCTGCTCTGCCTCCAACTAGTTTAGGCAAGTCACTTCATTAAGCTTGAGTATCCTTAATTGCAAAATAGGGAAGATACCATCCACCTCTCAGGATTGAGAGAATTTCATGAAATAACTTATTAAAAGGACCTGGCAGTGCTTGCTTGGAGCACAATGAGCACTAAACAAGAGTTATTCTCTTCTGTTGAAAGGCTGTAATAATGTTGGGGCTGGATTGGGTGTCAGGGTAACTGGCTTCTGATGTGGGCTCAACCATCAACTCCTGGTGCAGCCACAGATGTGGTAATCTACCTTTCCAGATGTCTGCTTTCTCATTTTTAGAAGAGATATTCATTAGGGAATCTGTTCTAGTGTTTCTCTAAGGTCCATTCCAGTTTTAGCATTCTAGATTTAACACAGACCTTCTTTAAGGACAAGTTGGTGGTCTGCTAAGAGGTCTTAGGATTCTTCTTCTCCCCCCTCCTCCCCTGATTGCTTCTCCTCCCTCCACTGATTTGCTTCTCCCTCTGTTACACCAACCAGGTTTCAGGTGTCCAAGTTGGCTACCTCTCATTGCATATCATTAACAAATTCACATCAACTTAGAAATCTGCTGTCTAGGTATCTCCATGGTTCAAGGAAAATTTCAAAATTGTGAAAATGGGTCTCCTGTACCATGCAGAACTGAATTTTGATTACACCCCATTTCCAGCACAGATGCTTCTATGACTCTCTAGTTACCATGGTCTCATCCCCTGGAATCAGCACTCTTTTGCTTTGCACATTCTATTTGTACACTGTGTATACCAAGAAGTAGGATGTCGCAACAAGAATGCAGGATTTGTTTGCTGAAGCTGATCAAAACATCTGCTTGACATCAGCCACAGCAACTTCTTTCAAGACAGGTCTCCAAAGGCAAAAGAAACAAAAGCGAAAATGGACTTTTGGGGTTTCATCAAGATAAAAAGCTTCTACACAGAAAAGGAAAAAGTCAACAAAACAAAGAGGCAGTCCACGGAATGGGAGAAGATATTCGCAAATGACACTACAGAAAAAGGGCTGATATCCAATAATAGCATCCGGGAACTTCAGAGTCAACTATGCTTGTTAGCAATTGGCAACTCAAATTCAACACCCGAAAAACAGATAATCATGTCAAAAAATGGGCAGAAGGCATGAACAGACACTTCTCCAAAGAAGACATACAAATGGCTAACAGACACATGAAAAAATGCTCATCATCATTAGCCATCAGGGAAATTCACATCAAAACCACATTGAGATACCACCTTACACCAGTTAGAATGGCCAAAATTAAAGGACAGGAAATAACAAGTGTTGGAGAGGATGTGGAGAAAAGGGAACCCTCTTACACTGTTGGTGGGAATGCAAGTTGGAGCAGCCACTTTGGAAAACAGTGTGGATATTCCTCAAAAAATTAAAAATAGAGCTACCCTATGACCCTGCAATTGCACTACTGGGTATTTACCCCCAAAATACAGATGTAGTGAAAAGAAGGGCCATATGTACCCCAATGTTCATAGCAGCAATGGCCACAATCGCCAAACTGTGGAAAGAGCCAAAATACTCTTCAACAGACAAATGGATAAAGCAGATATGGTCCATATATACAACAGAATATTACGGAGCCATCAGAAAGGATGAATACCCAACTTTTGTATCAACATGGACGGGATTGGTGGAGATTATGCTGAGTGAAATAAGTCAAGCAGAGAAAGTCAATTATATGGTTTCACTTACTTGTGGAGCATAAGGAATAACATGGAGGACATTAGGAGAAGGAACGGAAAAGTGAATTGGGGTAAATCAGAGGGGGAGACGAAGCATGAGAGACTGGACTCTGAGAAACAGACTGAGGCTTTTGGAGGGGAGGGGGTGGGGGAATGGGTGAGCCTGGTGGTGGGTATTAAGGAGGGCATGTATTGCACGGAGCACTGGGTGTGGTGCATAAACAATGACTCTTGGAACACTGAAAAAATAAAATAAAATAATGTTTCAAAAAAAAGGTCCACTTGGATTATATGCAAGTCACCATCTCCTTAAACCTCTATGTCTTCACCAGGAAAACGGGGACATCAATACGTCTTTGATCCATCTCTTAAGGCCACTCTCAAGATTGTAGTAACACAATATATGTAAGTTTGGCTTCTGGAACTCTTTTTGTAGATGTGAATTCTCTTTACTTTTCTGAGCCTCAGTTTCCTCACCTGGAAGTGGAGTTGACTAGGTCATCCTCAGGGGAGGCACCTAAGGTAGTGGCTGGCACAGAGCAGACACTAGGAAAGGCAACTTTTAATCATTGGTACTGATTGTCATGATAACCCTTCAAAATTGAAATAATGTCACAATTCCATTTTACATGTGGGAATAGGGCTTCATAAAGATTATTATAATAGTACTTATCACAATTGTTATTTTTTGATGTTTGGTGACCAACCAGAGTAGACCATACACACTCTCTATTGCTGTCCTCCAGTAATAGCATCCGGGAACTTCAGGAGTAAAGCATGCTTGTTGGCAATTGGCGACTCATTGAAACCAGTGAGACATCAGCCAGAGTCCACTTATAAGGGGTGCCATTGTGACCTACCATGGAGGGCACCCTGTCAGGTGTGTGTGTGTCCTCAGGGACTCCTGCCTCTTCCGGAGCCCAGTCCCCATCACTGTGGCTTTTCCTGCTTCCTCCATAAAGAGTAGTATGTGACAAGCCTGCTGGGGCAGGAAATAGTTTTGCGCTAATGAGTTTGTGCTTCACTGACGCTTTCCCATTAACATCATGTTAACTGTGCCCCCCTGTTAATCATCCCAAAATCAGTTTATTAATTAACTCATTTTGGGAAATCGCAATTTAGTCAGAGCTCTCCAGCTCATTAGCATGTTACCAGGACAGAGAAAATAGATGTCGCTGAAATCCTTCCTTACATGTTCAACTCATCAGGACACAGTCTTCTTTGGTCCCCTTGGTTTGTTCATTCATTAATTCACATGATAAAGAATTATTGAAAGCATCTGAGGTGCCTGACTCTACACGTGGTTTGGGGATAAAAGCTGGGAAGCACAGCGTCTGCCTCAAGAACATCAGAAGGTTGGAGTGTGAGGCTAGTGAGTAGGAATGGAGGACAGGGGGCCCTAAAGCATTCTTTAGACTATCCTTAAAGCAGGCCTTGGCTAGGGGCAGGAATTGCCTTTCAAAGTCACTTCCGGTTCACCCATAGCCGGCTAACTGAATTTCCATAGGTAGCTCTGAGATTATCCAGCCCAATCACCATTTTCATAGTAATGATAATATTCGTACCAAGAGCTAACATTAATCGAATGATTACTGGGTGCGCCAGGCATGGTCCTAAAAGCTCTTTACTCACAATAACTCAATTAATAGCAGTGACTTAATAACTCATTTACTCAATAATAATTGAGTTAGAAACTCATTTAATCTCCGCCACAATTCTCCAAGGTAGGTACTAACAGTACCCTCATTTACAGATGGGGAAACAGAGGCAGGTTGCACGGATCTGAACATAGGCACTTCGGCTCCAGGATAAGAGACGAATGAAAACCAGGAAAGGAGGTGATTTGTCAAACTCACACAGTGAATAGTGAGAACAGAACTCATGCCTCTCCAATGGCCAAATCGGCCAATTTCCAATGGTGCCTGCTCTCTGCTTCCAGAAATTCCTGGAATCAGGAATTACTTCTGGATCAGGCCACTGTTTCCTGAAGGTTCCTTATAAAATATAATACAGACTCTGTGCCTCATGGGGGGTAGGGTCCAGGACTCACTTTTACTCTATATCCCTAGCATTTGGCACAAAATATGCACACAATTGTTATTTATGGACTGGCTCGATGAGCACGTAAATACTTAGGATTTAGCCATTTGGTAGTGCAAAGGTCTCATCCTAGAAAGTCTGCAACTTTCCAGCTGTGTGGTTTGATGAATTCTTTCTATACCTCAGTTTTCCCATCTGCAAAACAAATCTGAAATAACTCCCAGTGGACGTCGTGAGGTTAAGTGAAATGGAATTGAAAGTGTCCCCTGACTAGTAACTTACTATGCCAATGTCAGCAGGAGTCACCTCCTTACTAACTTTACCATTTCTGAGTGTCAGGATGGTCCTCACTGAGTAGCCTGAAGGCATCTTGGGGCCCAGTCTGCCTGAAAGGGGTTGTTGGCTTTACCTTTGCTCTTCAGACACTCAAAGGGCAACACAGGAATTAGCGAGTTTGCCTGTTGATTCTGCTGTTTCCCTGGATGCCTTTGCTTACCCAAGATCCAGCCACCAGCTGGCTGCCTGCAGCCCATTAGGGCACACGGGCCAGAGAAGAAGCATGCCAAGCTCTCTGCACCTTGCTCTTCAGAACCTTTTGGCTTGAACTCTTTCTGCATGAGGAGAAGGGATGCTGCCTGGAACCTGGGCAAACCATGGTTCCCAGGGGAAAGTGGGGTCACTCACACAGCCTTGCAGTCCTTCTCATCCTTTGGTTTCCACCTCAGTCACCCTGGGGCCCTGGAAACATCTCTCTCCATCTTGGTTTCCCTTCCCACATGCCTGTGTTGGACTTTTTTTCAATCATCGAAAGAATCAGTGAGCATAGGTGAAATATATGGTGTCTGGATAGTGTTGCAATTAGGAGCAGAGGTCTGGGAAGTAGACTAGCTGGGTTCACATCTCAGTCACTTATAAGTTACAGGACCTTGGGCAAGTTATGCAGCCTCTCTTTGAGCTAGTTTTTGCAACTTAAAATGGGAGTAAAAAGAAGTACCTCTTAGCAATGCTGGGAAGACTGCATGAGTGAACTTTGGAACAATGCCTGGCACTAAGGAGGAACACCATACTGTACAAAATATGAGTGACTACTGTTATCATTCTGGGTTACCTGTTCCCACTGTGGCTGGCCAGGTTGCCCAAAACCTGCCACCACTGAACAGAAACCAAGGGTCCTAGTAAAGCGGCTATATGGTAGACTGAGCTTCCTCACACTATATGGCCAGCTGATAGGGCTGGGCTCCACACCTTGTCTTTGCTGTGACTGCTGGTCTCTAACCACGCAGGTAGCTCATGAATGGTTATATCAATTTGAGGAGGTGCTAGGCCTTCATGGTGGATGAGAAAGGAAAGCTTGACTGGAGCCCAGAGAGTAAAACTAAGATATAAAAAGTACTTTTAGGGCTAAGAGGCAGGATCTGTGTAAATATAAATACATATTATGTTAATAAAAGGGGGTTGTCCTATTTTACTTAACGATTTGCTAGCAGAGCCTGGGGATATTTCCTGAGAAAGGTAGGCAGAGACCCAGGCTTTGTTGCCAACAGACTGTCTGTAGATAAGGGGGTGCGGGTGTCCCAAGTAGGCTCAGAAGCTCAGGTGTCTTGGATTCTCTGGCAATGGTGTCTGAAGTTTTTCTTGTGAGCATGAGTGTTTCTACAAGCAACGCTCTACACAGAAGACCAATGTGCAAAACAATGAAGAGAAGGGAGCCGGAGAGAGGGGTCATGATGTTCCATTCTTCCTGTCTCCAAGACAACAATGACAACAATGCCTTTGCGGGGTGACTGAGCATGAGTCCCCTCACTAGTGGAGACTCTTGGAGTCCATCCTCTTGTGGAGGCCTACACAGCAAGATGCCCCATGGTGCCTATGCTTGAAAAGCTACCAGGTGCCAGGTGTGAAGGATCGTCAGTTTCCTATGAGATCCTCCTCCGGCATTTCAGGGAACTCAAACCCATTTAGCAGGACTCCTCTAAGCTTAAGGGAGTCTTGGAGTCATCACTAGAAAGGAGAGCTGTTTTGTCTACTTTCTAGAACTAGTGAGTATGAGGAGGAACCAGTCCAGTGACAAGATTTTCAGAGAGCTGAGAGGAGCCTGAGAGATTTGTTTACTCCAATCCTCCTCACTCCACTTCTGAGGAAACTAAGGCCCAGAGAGGAGAGGTAGCTCTGAGTGCTTGTTGCTAACCCAGCCCTACTTGACCCCAGACCTGAGTTAGCTGGTGATGACATGGTGACAACAGCTGCGTTTTTTGAGCAGCTGGCATTTCCGGATACCAACTGCAAGACACCTTAGCAACCTGACCTTCTATAATCATCACATTTACTCTGTGAGGTAGTATAGTGAAGACAGTGCTATATTCCATCATACCATTGCTATTCCTGGACACAAGGAAGGCATTTTCTATTCCAATTTGCAGTAATTTTGGGGCCCACTAAGTTCTGGCCAAGTGTTAATGGGTCAACATTATACTTCTTCCAGTCTTGGCTGTAAGAGCCTGTTAAGTCCTCCAATTTGTTCCTTCCCTGCCATAGCAACCTCGGAGGTCATCTGGTCTAGATGGGTAGCCACAAGATAGAGGAAGACTATCCTACCCACCTCAGACTTAGCATAAGCAAGTAATATATTGTGTTATAAGCCTCTGAGAGTTGGGGACTATTTGTTCCTGCAGCAAAGTCTTGACCTATGCTGGCCAGTGCAGACACGTTCTATTGTGACACCATTTTACAGGTTATGAAATAAGGTCTAAGGGGGTAGAATAGCTACTAAATGAGCAGAGCCAGGATTCAGACCCAGGTTGACCCAACCTCTGTCATATCATGATGAAGGGATAGGTGGACAGAGCAGTGGGATCGGAAAACAGCAAAGAATGAAGAGACATCAGCCTAGACATATAATGTGGACAGTTTTCCTTAGCTTTTTGAGTACTCTTTGCTGGCTATGAAAGAGAAAGCCAAACATTTCCCATCATCTTTGGATGCTGACCAAGAATTTGAGTGATGGTGAGGAGAACAGCATTGCCCTGGGGACCATGAGGTCTGGGTCCCACTGCCTACCATTCATTTGTGGGTCCTTGGGCCTCAGTGGGCTTCCTTCCTCTCTATCTGTAGTAACAGCAAAAGACTGGACCACATAACCTGACCTACCTTGCAGGGCTCTCGTGAGGGTCAAATAAGAGGTTATGAAGTGCAAGAGTGTGTAAACACTACCAGGCATGGAAGAGGAAGGACCATGGTGAGATCTTTAGTAGGAGTGGCAGCACTTAGGATCTGGCACATTGTTACCAGGAATAAATGATTCGTTCTGGATCATGCTAGATGAAGTTATGGAGGTGGCTACTAAAGAGTTGGCAGGCAACACCATGGGCGAGGAGTGGGTCACATGGATTCTCTAAGCCACGGATGAACAGACTGGCTTAGGCTTATCCTAACTTAAGAGAAATGGTGAACCCATTGACTCCTTCCTTCTCTCCCTTCCTCGCTCCTTCCTCTGCTTATAAATAGTGTTTTTCAGGCTGCCACTCCATGCCGTGTAGCTCCCTCCCACACCACCTAAGCCTACTCTGTTTTCTTCCTAAAACTCAGTGGTTCTCCCTGATAACACTGCAGACCATCTGTTGTCCTACTAAACAGGATGCCTCATGGGAGCAGGCACTTATCTGATCTCTTCAGGGCAGCAACCTCACTTCTGCAAGAGTGGGGGGCACCCAATAAATGTGTGTTGAATAAGTGAAAGAAATCATTGATGCGTCTTGCAAATGGTATTTTTTTGTTACTGGTTACTCCTCTTGTGAAATGCATCCAGAAGGGGAGATAATTCCCAGAGGAGCAGAACCGGAAGGTACTTGCAGGATCAGGGACGCCAAGCACTTTACTTGACAGAGAGCAACTAGGCACACCTGAGAGATGGAGAACTTAGAGAAGAGGGGAAACCCCAACAGTCACAGCTTGGATTTAAGATTCGGAGGCCCTTCTGAAATCAGAAGCAGGCTGCTGTGCCTGTGCTCCCAAACTCAGGAACATTCTGTGCTGTGTATTAAGAAGACCAAATTACAAGAAGAGATTGTACAGCTTGGTCCACTGTCTTCACTGAAGTTCTGGTGCCCTCGTGATATGGCCCGAATAGGCAGGGAACACGACTGATTCATATTCTGTGGCCCTAGCATCCAACAAAGAACCACCCTGGATGGTCAGTCAGTGTTAGAGGATTGCAGGGAGCTGAAAAATTTCCTTCTGGGTCTCCCTGTTTGGACTCCCAAATTTTCACCCTCTATTTCTCATCTCATACCCCATTTCCACTCACCATATACAATCCTCTTGAACGTTCCCCCCTCCCCATTTCTCCCAGTCCTGATAATAATTCACATCTCATGCCCGTTTCCTCTGTGAAAAGCCCCTGTTCCTACTTAGAACAAATGTCTTTCTTCTCTCATATTCTTTTTGAAGGCAGGAACTCTGTGTCATTCATCACTTTATCCTCAATGCCTCACACAGTATCTGGCATCAAATATGCTGCTGCTGAAGATGATGATGAAGATGATGAAAACAGCTATTTTTATGGTGCACTCATTCAGTGTCAGATACTGTATGAAACATTTTATAAGATTCATTTCAAATAGCACCCCAGAGTTGGTCGAATTATCATTCCCATTTTACAGATGGTCAAGTAGAAGGGCTCAGAACTCAAAAGTCACAATAATCACCCAGCTAAAGTCTGACTGACTGGAAAGGATGTAGCTGTTTGAGGTCCTTTTTCTGCTCTGTGTGTGTGTGTCTGTCTGTCTGTCTGTGTGTTTTCTTTTTTTCTTGAGCAACTTCCGTGAGCCTACAGGCACACAAGTACATGAGAATGAGCCAAGTGAAACAAGGCACCACAATTCCCAGCATGCCGTTGGGGCTGATGAAGTGAAGGCTTTCTATGAGGCTTCTCTCTTCCTTTCTTGGAAACTTCATGACTCGGCAGCATCTCTTCCCTCCTTAGACACAGGTGGCACATGGACTCTCACCCCATCCCCCAGCAGCAGTTATGGAAACGACTTGTGTTGCAAATTAATATGCAATTATGATTTTGTCAAGTGCTCCAAGGAAACCCAAAAGGGCTTAACTGAGTGGCCCTTTCCCATGTTCCCATCCCCAGACAAATGGGACAAAACCCTTCCGATGTGCTCCGGCCCCAAAAAGCACAGGGGAGGGTGTGGTGAGCTCTGGGGGAGAAGGGTGCTGACATATGACATGTAGAGACAGGAATTCAATGCAAGTATTTGCTATTTGGGTTTGCAAAGCTTCGGGGGAGCTCACACCATTAGGGGATTCATGGTGTAGAGGAGGAAATAGAAGGAAAAAAGCAAAATAAACTAGCACTATAATTAAAATAAAATGTCATAAGTCTTCCCAAGTGGGATTCTTTGGAACCTAGTCAAAGGCTGGGGATTTAGGCTATGTGGGAGAAAGTGGAAAAACCCGGACCCCGGGGTTGGGGCCCCATAGTTTTAACTTGGGCTGTGCAACATAAAGGGCAGAGTCAACACCCAGGAGTGGAGAATTTAGGGAGACAGCTTCGGCTCAACCCAAGCAACCAATATTATCATGACTCTCCTACCTCCTACCCTTTACGACAATAATGTCCAGGTGAATTACAGATTTAAAAGAAAAAAAGAAAGCAGAATACATGTACAACCTTGAGTGTTAGGGAAATCTTCCTAAGCAAGACAGGAAATTTAGAAGCCTGAAAGAAAAAGATAAATATGTTTGGATACATAAGGATTTAAAATTTGTGCACACCAAGGTACCATAAACAAAGGCCAAAATCCCAAAGTGAAACAAATGATACTTTGGAAAAATATTTGCCATGCATATGAAATAAGGTTACAGGGACCTAGATTAATGTGCCTCTATATAAAGCACTTTCACAAATTGATAGACCAGAGTAAAGTAACTTAATTTGAAAAAATGGGGCCCAGATTTTGCTTGGCCAATTCACCAAAGAGAACATCAAATCGGCAAATGAGCGTGTGGAAAATGGTCCACCTGACCAGCAGCCAGGGACAGAGAAATGGAAGCACCAGTGTGCTACCACTTTTCCCTATCTAGATTGACAAAACACTGTAGACAGCAACAGTATCTATTTACACAGAGACTGTAGGGCAACAGGAAGTCTCACGCTGCTGCTGGGATCATGCTTTAGGGACCGTTTGGAAAGTTACCTGATGATAGCTTTTGAAATTAATATTACACATGCCATTTGACCCCAGATTTGGAAATCCATCCTATACTTAAAAAGATTGGTATGTAAGAGTGAAGTTATAGTGAAATTTTTTGCAGGAAACAATTCAAAACATTAATAAAAGAAACTTAGAAACAATGTGAATGCCCATTAATGTGGGAATAGTGAATAAATAGTGGAACATTTATATTGCAGAATATTGTACAGTTATTATGTTACAGGAGTTTTATATCTTTTTATAAATTCTGACCTGGGGCACTCTCACAAGTTACCGCTAAATGAGAAAAGCAAGTGTAATGTATATATTATAATTTTGAAGGTGAAAAATAACAACAATGCTGTTTGGGCACATTTTCTTTCTTCTTTCTATTTTTTCCTTCCTTCCTTCCTTCCTTCCTTCCTTCCTTCCCTCCTTCCTTCCTTCCTTTCTTCCTCCCCTCCTTCCTTCCTTCCTTCCCTCCTTCCCTCCTTCCTTCCTCTCGAGCATGCGAGCATGTGTGTGAGCGAGCAGGTGGAAAGGGCAGAGGGAAGGGGAGAGAGAGAATCCCAAGCAGGCTCCATGCCCAGCATGCAGCCCAGCACAGAGTTCGATCTCACCTCCCTGAGATCATGACCTGAGCTGAAATCAGGAGTCGGATGCTTAACCGACTGAGCCACCCAGGTGCCCGGGCACATGTATATTTTTATGGGCACAGAGAAGAGTGTGGAAAAGGGAGTGGAGTGGTAGATACAGAGATGTTTACTTGTTCATCTTTAGTTAGAATGCACATAAATTGCCTTTGTAATTAAAAAACCGCAAGAACAGGAATACAAAAAGAGAAGCACTAAGAACAAATGAATACGTTACAACAATTACCAAACATCCAGGGCCTGGGCTAGCCACTGCAGAGAGAGTGCTAGAAGAAACTAGCTGGGTGCAGGTCATGTCTGTGTTCCTGCTTTGGGTAGGGGCTTTAGTTCACAGTGTTTGAATTCCCTTGTTGTTCTAGGAACCTTTGGTCAGGGTAGAGGAAAACCAGAGAGACTCTCCTGATGGGAGTGTCCCATGCCGAGGTGACCTGTGGGGAAGCAGGAAGCCAAGGCTACGACCTGGAACAAAGAAGGTGCTTACTGTTTGGAAGCTGTTATTGTTTATTTTTCTCATCATCCTTTTCATAGGGGTGAGGTCATGGGATGACAGTTTTGCAACACATTAGGAACAGCCTGAGAAATTCATGAATCGTTCTCCAGTGGCAGAGAGAACCTGCTCCACTTACAAGGCGCGCCCTAGCTGCTCCTGGCTTTCTGGAACCGGGAGTGGGGGACGGAGACAGAAGGTGGGAGGGAAGGGGAGTGAAGTGGAGGAGGGTAAGGCTGGTTGCTCCCTTTTGATCACCCGACCCCCCCACCCTTTCCTGTGCATATCTGCGGTATTATATGGGACAAGAAAGGAGACAGGGATTCAGTTTGATTGCTCGCTTGTTGGATGATAATGAGCGAGAGGTTTTATGAGCTTCAGATTCCTATCTGAGAGATGTCTAATAATTCCCACGTCAAGATTAAATAGGCAGGATTTGTTACCGACCGGGGCGTGGACTAGATGCTCAGTAAATATAAAGTTTGTCTCCCTTGGCTGTTAATGAGGGCCCTTATCTCATTCATCTCTGATTCTTTACAGCCTACTGTGAGGCCGGGCCCAAAGAAGGTACTCGCATAACCATGCATGAGTAAACGAATAACTGAATGAGCAAGTGAACTCATGAACACTCCTGAAGACAATGTCGAATGATCCCTGCAGATCTCGGTCCATAGCATGTAATAGCCCTGTGTGATTCTGGTCTCAGGAAGTACAGTACCTAAGAGACTTTCCTTCCTGTTATCAGAGACAGGGAAAAATGATAAATTATTTTACGGCCAGCAATCATTAGACAAGCGGGTCATTGCAGTGTCCCTACTTCAACTCTCTGGGAATGTTTATGGGGCTCTGAGGGCAGCCATTTCCTACGGGCCCTGCATGTGTTCTGGTTCCTATATTCAGGGGTGCTGGGGGCGAGGGCCACTGCCTACCTCAGCAGACCCCAGGTCCACTGGATGACGTGAGCAGTGTCCTGGGACCCCACACGAGTAAGGAGGACTCTAGCTGTGTGAGCTTTGCCAGCTCCCATCCTCTTTCTGGTTCTCAGTTCTTTGAGCAAATGGGAGGTTTAAGTTAAATTGACCTTTAAGGCTCTTTCCACTTTGAAATCTCATGTCTGTATCAATCTTTTTGAAGCAAGTATTTAGCTTGATTTTAAGTTCAGAAACACCCATAAGAGAGAGTGCCCGTGTCGGTTTTCTGGAGCTCTCGGATGCTTATGGGTGCTGCACTCACTTTAATAGGCTACAGTGGTGACTAAGACTGCGGACACCAGAGTTCATTCTAAAAGGAACCGCAACAGTCTGCCAGTTGAGAGCTCACGCTTCCACGTCCTGCTTGTGCCTTGCGCCAATTTTCACGCAGAGAAGGGTTTTGCTTGGCTGTCGTCATTCTTAAATGTTTTAAAATCACTTAGTATCTTACTATACATCCTGATTTACTGATTCTTATTGCCAATTGGCTCCTAAAGGCACTTGAGTTTGTGCCTCTTAGAGACAAATCTTTTCATATTATACATGAGTCATCCACTCAGAAGGAGGGAAGGTGACTTGTCCAAGGCCGCTCAGCTAGGACTTGAATAAGCAATTCTGACTCTCAACCTCGAGCTTTCTCCTCCAGAGCAATCTAGAAAAAGGGTTCAAGTAGGTGAGCTGCAGGGATGGAAAGGCCTTTGGCGTAAAGCTGCGCTAGGGGCTGACGGTGGTTTCCCTTGCAGTAGATTTTAATGGAGAGAACAGAGAATTTAGACAAAAGATGTGTCTTAAATGGTGCTGGCCTCAGTTTTTTCATCTATAAACACTGGGATAACCTTATTCTGCTTCCTACCTTGAAGAGTTTGGGGAGCTTTAAGTGAAAATAGTGCCTGGAAAGGAGTCTATAGGTATTGAGGATATAGGGGCCTTTTTTCCTGGGAACTGCCTGAATATGGCCAAGGGGTTGATGGGACCTTGCTCTCTGAGTCTTTCAAACTGTAAAAATCACATACATTCTTGCTTTCAGGAACATGCCTAGGTGGGGAGGGTGGGAAATTATATGAAAACGCACCTGAGCACTGTGAGCTTTCTGCCAGGGAAAGCTTGGGGAGAACCAAGGCACAAGCCCCCTGTGGCAACCTCCATCCTTGAGGCACCCATGCCTGAGACAGCCTCCCGCTAGGATGGACCATGGGCTTGACCCATTTCCCTGCATTTGCATACTGCAGAAAAGCATTTCCTTTACCGGTCCTCCCTCTCTAGGCTGAGATGCACTTTCCTTTCCTGAAAACAGCTAGTGCGGATACATCATATCTCTGACAACACATTCTCTCACCCAACAGATTGGAAAGATCATTTAAAAGCTCTGAGTGAAAGCTCAAGCTTCTGAATGATCCGATAATATTGTCTCGTTCCCATTTTAAGCTACCTGTTCTTTAAATTGCGTATAAAAATACAGCCCATGCAATATTAATATACTAATAAATAATACACTAACAATTTGAAGCGTGCCAACCCACCCAAGGATTTTTCATCTCCTGCATGTTTCATCAGAGACACTTGGTATATACTGAATAATTGTTAGGGTGATGAAACTGATAATAACAATGAAATAAATCTAGAGGAGTTTTATAGTGGTGGGGAAAAACATGAAAGGTAAGTCTCAGTTATAAGTGAGAAATGGATGTCTGTAATCCAGGCATGGGCCCCTGCTTTTGATGTATCACAGGTAAGGGCAGCTGTGGCAGTGGTGAGCATGTGTGTAACGCAGCCTCGACTGTCTAGTGCTGTCCGAGATAGCGGTGCTGCGCGCACATGGAATTTCCTGACATCGGCTGTAAAACAGTGTGAGGGAAGGGACATGGACTTCAGGGACAGGTGGCCCTGGATTCAAATGCTGGGGCAGCCACTTCATTGTCTTGTGAACTCTCTCAGCCTTTGATTTCCTGTCTGAAAAACAGGATACTGACTACCCCACAGGATTATGGTGAAGATTAAATTAGACCATACATATGAAAATGCCCGGACCAGGGCCTGACACCTGGGAGGTGTTCACAAATGGTTTTCTTCCCCAAAGCACAGTGAGTGGTGCCTGTGGAGACTCTGTAAATACTCATTCCCTCTCAAAACTGAAGCTTGAACTGTGAGGTAACTGGTGGAAAATTCTAGAGACCTTTTCTTTTCATCAGTGGAGTTGAGAGTACATCTCACATTGTGGGGGTTTGGGAATCTCTGATCTCTAACTAGTGGGGTGTTATGGTACGTCTCACCCAATATGGATGTGGAAACATAGAAGGTATGCCAAATACTCTACCAAGAGTAGAATTTTGTGCCAGTTTACAAGCATTTATAAACTTTGAACCATGAAATGGATGGGGAAAAAAAAGCACATTATTTTGGGTTAAGTGCTATAAATGGGATTTGTTTTGTGAAGAGTTGTTTTTTCTTAAGATAAAACCCTTCCTTCCTTCCTTCCTTCCTTCCTTCCTTCCCTCCTTCCTTCTTTTCTCCCTCCCTCCTTTCCTTTCTTCCTTCCTTCCTCCATCCTTTCCTGAGTGTTGACAGCGGGCTAGTAACCATGTTACAAACATTGGAGGTGTAAAGGCATAATCCAAGGAGGATGACAAATCCGTACACTGTTGACTAGTTAAATAATCAAAAATGCTAAGAGAGAGGACAAGGAATGGCATTCAGTTCTGACACCTCTGATCAGGAACTCCTTGAGGGAAGTGTCATTTAAGGCAAAGAAGGTAGGGGAGTGTGTTCAAGCTTACAGCATAGTATTGGAACCAAGAAAAGTATATGGTTCTGCAAGATTTTGGAAAATGGTTAAATGTTGAGTGGTGGCAAATAGAGTGTGTGATGCACTGTGTACACATGAACATGTGAGGGTGCTGGCTGGGGACGGTTCTGTTCTCCTATTAGTCAGCAGCTTGAGTGTGTTCCAACGCACTCTGCAAAGCACTTACCCACAATGTCTCATTTGGTCATCATTCTCATTTGGTCATCATAACAACCCTGCTGGCTGTGCCTGCTTATTCCCATTTCACCTCTGAAGAAACGGAGATTCAGAGAGGTAATGACTAGTCCATGCCATGTCATTTAAAGGTTGTATTTGAGCTCTCCTGAGCCCCACAGTCCTCATCAGAGAGGATCCAGAAGACATAAAACAAGATCTTGCACCCAAGACACTAAGGATGACAGTAAGACTTTGTTGCAAACAGAAGTTTTAAGATCTTTGTCAAGATATGATCAGGACCAACAGGTGAGCTGCCAAATTCAGGGCTAGGGTGAAGTTTAACAGAGGGGGTGCTTTTTGAATTAGGTCTTGAAATATGGATAGGGCTTTGATGGGCTGAGAAGAGAAAGAGGGGATGCAAGAGCTTGGAACACATGCCTCTGATTCTGTTTAGGGGACAAATAAAGAGGAAGATGGTGAATAGGGCAGGAGTAGGAAGGACTGGAAAGGAGCTTCAAATCTGGTTGCAGGACACCAGAAATTTTGTGGCACTTCCTTTTCTGACTAAATGTGACACCTTAATTAGGTGAGGCTTCTGACCTTTATTTAATCATTTTTTCCCCCCATCTGTCAAGAATGGTCTGAGGTACTGTCATAAGGTTAAGTTTGATGCTATGGAAAAAGGAATCAGAAGTCACTGATGGGAAGGCACTCCATCAGTCTGGGGAATCATATTCTAATGAATAACAGCAACATGGCCCAGAGAAGTCAGTCACCGTGGCAGGGGAGAGGGGATGAACTTGACTCTCATTTCTCCAATGGACAGCAGACATCACGGCTTCTCTCTAGCCCAGCTGGGGGAACTCAGCTCACAGCTCCTTAAACTGTCACTTTTTTTTTAAGATTTTATTTATTTATTTGACAGAGAGAGATCAGAAGTAGGCTGAGAGGCAGGCAGAGAGAGAGAGGAAGAAGCAGGCTCCCTGCTGAGCAGAGAGCCCAATGCGGGCCTCGATCCCAGGACTCTGAGATCATGACCTGAGCCGAAGGCAGAGGCTTTAACCCACTGAGCCACCCAGGCACCCAAACTGTCACTTTTTAAGACTTCAGCCATCTAGGGAGAGTTTTGGACCATGTGATTTTAACAGACTACTTTTTGACCAAACTTAATTTGACCACTTTAAAAAGAGGATATGCTACTATTTGTGCTGCATGACACAGGTAATGCCATTTTGTCTCCCTGGATCTCAGTTTCCCCAACTGTTAAATAAGAGAGTAGGTATAGAAGGTTGTCTTCAGATATATTATCCCATGACAATGGAAAAAGACAATTCATCCAGAGTCACCTGTGTGTGGTCAACATTTTTCAAAATATTGCTCTGTAAGATGCTAGCTTAGATCCAGCAAAAGTCCAAACAAAACACAGACTAAAGGGAAACAAAGACAACAATAAGGGCGATGGAATCTATGGACAAATTGGAGTAAACATAATTAGCCTTCAGTAAGTTGAAACGCACTGAGAATCTCCAGGAGCGTGACATAGAGAATTTTTCCAAAACCTATTTGTCCACATAATCATTTTCTCCCAGTGCTAGTGTTCAGCAGATCATCCTCCGCACTCGGTTTGGCCTAATTAATTAGAACATTTGGCTGAGGATCAAGGGTATCTGGGACCAAGAGGCACCCATGTTTTAAGTCCAGTTCTGTCTTCTTTCCTGAGGTGTGATCCTGGGCAAGTCATTGCATCTCCTTCCCTATAATTAACATGAATGCAATGAAATGATCTCTGGGGGCTCTTCTGCTTCTAGTATTTTAGAAATACATAATTTTCTGTAGCTTATTCACTTATTCTTTCATTCTGTCGGCAAACATGTATAGAATATAGGCTGTGTGCTCAGCACAGGTGACAAACCACAGCTGGCCTGGAGGAAGTCCCAGGGCAGGGGGAGTGAGGGACACAAGCACAGGCAGCAAGAGTCCGGGGTGGTGAATGCTTGTGTCCAAGCAGGGCACAGAGATGGCATCTCACCAGCCTGGAGAAAGGATAATTATGAAAGGCTTTATGGGAGCAATGCCACTTGACAGACGAATAGCAATTAACCTAGCGGTAAAAGGAACTCTGGATGAAGAAGCATCATGGATAAGGGGATGACAGGAGGAGCAAATGCAAGGCATTCTGGGAACAGCAACAGCATCATCAACAACAAAAGCAATGATAACATAATTATAAAAACAACAAGTATGATGTTTTGAGCAAATATGAAGTGTCAGGCCAGAGCTAAATGCTTACATTCATTAATCTCCTATTCCTAAAATCCTATAAAGTAGATATTATTATCCTGATTTTGCAGTTGAGGCAAATAACAGGCAACTCATTATGCTACATGGGGATTTCCCCTGAATACAGCTAACTTTTGGCTGATCCCAACTGATCTATCCATTTCATTTATTACTCATGTTGCTTTCAGTTCAAGATTGATTTTTCCCTTTAAGTTACTTCTGACAGCTTCTTACTGACTCCAGTGAGGCCATGAAATGCAAACACTTTTCCATCTTAGCTTAGGCAAAACATTAGGATGCACAAGGATCATGATGCTTATTCTAACCAAAAATGAGTGATTTGTAGATTTTCAAGCAACAATTCTTCCTTCTATTTGGTGGGCCATTGTGAGTAAAGCTTAATTAATTTAGTTGTCCTCCCTGAAGGAGAGGTTTGGACATTTTTTATATGAATGTATTCATTCATCAATCATTTACTGAAAACGTACCCCATGCCAGACACTGAATAAGATACCCTGGGGATTACCTCAAATCCCCCATGATTCAGTGCAGGTGGTCACTCTTCCAAGAAATCTTTCTAGCCCTCATCCTTGCAAAAAGCTGGGTCAGATGACTTTTTTGCACTCTCAGACTGTCTTGGATTTTGCTTGACATATTGATCAAACTGATTCAGGGGTGGGCTCCTGAGCCAACTCTTCCTTCCTTCCTTCCATCCTTCCTTCCTTCCTTCCTTCCTTCCTTCCTTCCTTCCTTCCTTCCTTCCTTCCATCCTTCCTTCCTTCCTTTCCTTCCTCCCTCCCTCCCTCTCTCCCTCCCTTTCTTTTCTTTTCTTTTCTTTTCTTTCTTTTTTCATGAAGGAGACCACTTTTGAGCCAGTTCTTGTCAGAGAGAAAATACGAGTCCCAGGTCTTCGTGTTGAGGGTGCCGGAGGGGACCCCAGCTTCCACTGGTATTGGAAAGAACAATATGAGGCTTGAAGCGTCTGCAATCAACCAGCTACTATTCGTGAAGCAGGTGGAGCATGGAGCCAACCCAGAGGGAGTAGATTCAGGAAATTGCCCTAACCCAAGCTAAGGGCCAGTATAATTCCCTTTATTGCTGACAGTGATGTGAGCTGGAAATATTAGTCATTTGTAACGGAGAGTTCCGACTGATAGAGACATGGACGCATGACATTATAAAGGAAGAGGGTTCTGGAGAAAACGCTGAGAGAATTCAGAAGAGAGTGATTACTTCAGCGAAGAGCTCAGGAAACAGGTGGAAATGTTTGAATCAGGCCTTAAGAGATAAACAGGATTTCCCCACCCAGGTAGGTGAAGCATTTCCAGAAGAGGACACAATGGGAGCCAAGTTATGAGGCCCGAAGCACAGGGAACATTTGGGAATACATGTTTGGCTGGAGCTTGAGATCTGTCATAGGCAGTGGCAGGAGAGAAGCAAGGACAGGTGGGTAGGGGCTGGCTTCCCAAAGGTGATGAGTGGCAGGCACTGCAGATGGGTTCTGCAGCAAATCTGAATTTCTCTTCCCTGGAGGTATGGCATACAGTGGTACTGTCCTACTGAATACCCACTGACTTGTATGATTGGACACAGAAAGAATCCCCTGAGTCCACTCCAAACTTTTGGGATCAAAGGCTGCGCCCACCTGTCTGCTTCATGACCCATATCTGCCCCTATGTCTTTCCTGGTGCCATATGCAGATTTCTAACTGTCTTTTTGTAAGGAAAGGGAGGGAAGAAGACAAAAGAGATGCACCCATGATGATTCAAAAGCCCTGTGAATCCACAGATCCCAAGATGAAAACTGCATCTCAAAGATACACACCCCCACAATGGGAGTGAACTGAATGAAAGGAGACAAGAAGGAAGCACCAGAAAAATAGACCCCCTTCACTTGTCAGGGCTGGAAAGAAAGAATGGGGCCTCGGGAATAGAAATTTCCAGACTGGCAATCAGAGCCATCCCAAGAATTCTGTCTCTTCCTGAGACAGAGAATAGGTGTTCGTCTCCCACCCACTCTGCTGCCTCAACCAAAGGGGGATTTTTCAGGCTGTTTCCATACAGCTCATATTCAGTGAGAACTCAGGCAAAACAGGCCCTCTGCATGGGGCCAGCATCATGGGCATAGGGGGCCCATGCTTACAAGGGCCCCAAGCCTGTTTGCTCTGTGGTCACCATCTTGAAATTCTTAACACTTTTTGAACAAAAGGCCCTGTATTTTCATTTTGTACCTGGCCTTGCAAATTACATAGCATATTCTGTGTTTTAAAAATATCTATTTATTTATTTGAGAAAGAGATAGTATGTGTGCAAACTGTGGGGAGGAGAAGAGGGAGAGGGAGAGAGAAAATCTTAAGCAGTCTCCATAAACCAATGCTGGGCCCCATCCTGATCATCTCATGGCCTTGAGATCATGACCTGAGCCAAAACCAAGAGTTGGACATTTCACCAACCAAGCCACCCTAGGTGGCTACTAGTGTATTCTGCTTTTATGCCTCTGAGAATGGAAAAAAGAGTGAAGGTCATGCAAGTAACTAACATTCACCTTCTCTCCACTGGCCATCCTGAATGGCAGGAACTTGCTCTAGTAGGTCCTTATACAAACCCAGCACTTGGCCAGCCTCTTCCTTTTATCTTACTCTCCCTCCTTTTGTAACTGGAGCTTCTCTGAGTCTGAATCCTGCCCACGTCTCAGGAGTAGGTAGAAATGGCACATTTCTCCAGCACATTTTTTCTGATTCCTCCCATAAAATGTATTTCCTCTTTTTCTGTCATCTTACAATGAAATTTGTCACTTTTGCATTATATTATCATTACTTTTGCCATGTGGGATGGAGCTCGCACAAGCTTTTAGAGAGACAGACTTAGATTCAAATGCATGACCTTGGACACCTCAAACTTTCTGAGCCCCAGGATCTTCATTCAGGGTTACTGCAGACCATGAGAGACAACTAGGGGACCATATCTCTGGTTTGCCCAAGGTGGTAATGGACTATGCCAGTACACAAAAGGCAATTATTAATACTGCCCCCTTCAATTCTAAAGAGTCCTGGTTTGAATGAAAAGTTATATGGTTCCCTGGCTTCACCTTTAAAAGTGCTCAGCAAGGCATCCGATACATGCAATAGATGTTTAAGATATGTCAGCTCTATCAGATGCTTCAAAACAAAAAAATTCCCCTCCCTTTGATGTGAAGTGTTAGCATTTCTGTATCTCTACCAAACTTTACAGATTGTAATTAATGACAAACTATGCAGAAACTAAAACAAAACAAAAAACAAACAAACGAAAACCAGCCAAAGCATCATGTGATGGAAAAAAATGACAAAACCAGCTTTTGCATCATGTCTCTGATTTTCAAAGGGCTGTGATGAAGGTTTATATGCCAATTTACAAAGCCTCCTGGGAGGGAGCAGAGGGTCATGCTGATCTTCTGATTTATTTCCATCCTGGCCCCTACCGGTGCCTGCCAGTCAGGGGTGCAGCAGGGGCTGGACTCTGGATTGCTTTTTTTTTTAAATAATTTAAAGTTTGTTTACATTTATGTTGAATAAAGCAGTGCTATTGCAGGCCAGGACTTCTCCATCTCCTTCCAGGAAGATCTAGAGAGTCTGGGTAAAGACCCCTCCCCTGAAACCTCCCCCCGCCTCGGTTGTCCAACTTGGAGCCCTTTAGTGAGCATCTACTATATGGCAAGTGCCAAGTCTAACCCCTTCTATTGGCTACAATGGGGTCAGCATCCCCTTGCAAGTGTTTCTGGGGCAAGTGGCTTCATGCAATTTTCTTCAGCTGGCAGATTTCCCTCTACTGCAGTCCAGGGAACATCTAAACTATGGAGCTGGTTGACACAACCTGCCCAACCCTCTGGCCAAACACCTCACAAGGCCCTGTTATAATAGAGATCTAGCAGAAAACTTGGAAGGCAGGGCATTTTGATCTTGTTGTTTGGTCCAGAACCCTGCTCATACAGTTTTCAGTTTTTACTTCGTTTTATCTTTGTTTTATCTTGTTATTTTTTTATTTTTCAAAATAAAAGTTGAATATATTTAAGGTATGCAACATGATGATTTGATATACATATACATAGTGAAATGATTAATACAGTTGAGCTAATTAGCATATCTATGTCATCATATAGCTATTTTTTTTGTGGTGAGAGTATTAGAAATCTACTCTCTTAGCAATTTCCAGTACTCAGTACAGTATTATTAATTATAGTCATTATGTGCACATTAGATCTCTAAACTTACTCATCCTATAAAACTCTGTACCCTTTGTTTTTTTAATTTTATTTTTATTCTTTGCCCAAGGGGTACAAAACTCTGTACCCTTTGACTGACGTCTCCCATTTCTAGCTCCCTACTCCTGGCAACCTCTGTTCAACTCTCTGCTTTTGTGTATTTGATTTCTTTAGATTCCACATACAGTGAGATCATGCATTTTCTTTCTGTGTCTGACTTATTTCACTTAATATAATGTCCTCCAGATTTATCCATGTTGTTACAAATGGCAGCATCTTTTTAAATGCTGAATATTCCATTGTATGTGTATGACACACACACACACACACATAATTTCTTTCTTCTTTTTTTTTTTTTAAGATTTTATTTATTTATTTGACACAGAGAGAGAGATCAGATCACAAGTAGGCAGACAGGCAGGCAGAGAGAGAGGAGGAATCAGGCTCCCCGCTGAGCAGGGAGCCGGATGCGGGCCTCAATCCCAGGACGCTGAGATCATGACCTGAGCCGAAAGCAGAGGCTTTAACCCACTGAGCCACCCAGGCGCCCTCTTTCTTCTTTTTTTTAAGATTTTATTTATTTGTTTGACACAGAGAGAGAGCACAAGTAGGCAGAGAGGCAAGCAGAAGGAGAGGGAGAAGCAGGCTCCCCACCAAGCAGAGAGCGCTATGCAGGGCTTGATCCCAGGGTCCTGGGATTATGACCTGATCGGAAGGCAGAAGCTTAACCCACTGAGCCACCCAGGCACTCCTGTAATTTCTTTTTTTTTTAAAGATTTTTTATTTATTCATTTGAGAGAGAGAAAGACCAGTGTGAGCAGGGGATGGGAGGGAGAGGGAGAGGGAGAAGAAGACTCCCTGCTGAGCAGGAAGCCCGATGTGGGGCTTGATCCCAGGATCCGATCATGACTTTAGCCAAAGGCAGATGCTTAACCATCTGAGCCACCCAGGTACCCCCATTTCACAATTTCTTTATCCGTTCATCTGTTGATGGACACTTAGGTTATTTCCATGTCTTGGCTACTGTAATTAATGCTGCAATGGACATGGGTGGGTGCAAATCTTTTTAAGTACTGACTTCATTTCCTTTGGGTATATATTTAGAAGAGGGATTGCTGGATTATATGGTAGTTCTCTCTCTCTCTCTCTCTTTTTTTTTAAGTTTTTTCAGGAACCTCCATATTGTTTTTCCACAGTGGCTGCACCAATTTACATTCTAGCAACAGTACATAAAGGTCCCTTTTCTCCACATCCTCACCAGTACTTGTTTTTATCTTTTTGATAACAGCCATCCTAACAGGTGTGAGCTGATATCTCATTGTGGTTTGCTTTGCATATCCCTGATGATTAGTGAGGTTGAAAACCTTTTTACATACCTCTTGGCCATTTGTGTGTCTTTGGGAAAAATTTTATTTAGGTCCTTTGCCCATTTTTAAATTGGGCTGTTTAGTTTTTTGCTACTGAATTGTTATGAGCTCCTTGGATGTTAACACCCTGTCAGATACATGATTTACACATATGTTCTCCCAATCCATAGGTTGCTTTTTCATCTTGTTGATTGCTCCCTTCACTGTTTAAAGTTTTTCTCATTTCATGTAGTCTTGGGTATTCGTTTTTCCTTTTGTTGCCTGAGCTTTTGGTGTCATATCCAGAATATCACTGCCAAGGCAAATGCCGAGGACCTTTTCCTTTATAACTTCTTTTAAAAGTTCTGTGGTTTCAGGGCTTAAGGTTTAATCCATTTTCAGTTGATTTTTGTGTACAAGGTAAGATAAAGGGTTCAATTTCATTCTCTTGCATGTGGCTCTCCAGTTTTCCCAACACCATTCATTGAAGAGAGTACTGTTCCCCGTTATGTAGTCTTGGCACATGTAGTGTGTGGATGGGTTGGAACAATTGGATTAAGAATGCAACGGGGCCTGCCTAGACATTAGCATGATCCTGAAATGTCTGACAGGAATTGGACCTTACAAATTTACTAAAAACAACAAACAAGTCTATTATTTTCTAAATCTAGTACCTAATGAATATCAGTGGTAAAAGGATCAACTTTAACTAGAACTGATGGCCGTCAGAACTGATTTCTCCACAGACTAGATTAGGTGCTTCTTCTTGACACTTCTTGAAACTTGATGCTTATCTCTACCTTGTCAGGGGTAACACTGTTCTCTAATATTTGAGCTTATGTGTCTTTCGTGCTGACAAGACCAGAAACTCACTGAGAGCAAACATTCTCGTTTTCATGTCTATGTCCAGTCCACAGCAACATTTGTCCAGAAACTCAGGATGCTTCAAGAAGGTGAAGCAGCTCATCCATTGGAACCTTGGTCTCCAATTTGGAATTTGCTTTGCATGTTTGGAGGAAACAATATGGTGCCTGGTAAGTCATTGATCTTTGTTGAATTTTATTTTGAATGAGTTGGGATACCCTTGAACTGACATGATCTGGCTTTAAAAGGATCCATCTGGCTGCTGGGTTGAGAATAGATTTGTGGGGGTGGAGGTGCAGACACTGGCTGAGAGGCTATGTCAATCATTTAAGTGAAATATAATGGTAGCTTAAACCAGGGCAGAAGTGGTAGAATGGTAAGAATGTTCACAACTGTTCTGTATTATGAACACCAGACTGGTGGGATTGGCTGATAGAGCAAATGTGGGGTGCAAGGGAATGAAAGAGGATTCAAGGATGAATCCAGTATCTTTGGCCTGAGTAAAAGGTTGGAATTGCCATTGACTGAGCTGGGGAGGAGTACAGGTGGGAGTAAATTTAGAATATCTCCTCTAGGGTAGGAGAGGACCGCTGTCATTGGATTCGTTCCATAGCCTTTCCCAGGTCCACATTCCTGCCTTTGGGAAAACCTCAGTCCTGAGGTTGCTCCAAAGGCACCAGCTTCTGACCCCCGCCTCCTTCAATATCCCTTTACGTGCTGCCCTTTCCCTGGGATGTCCTCATGTCTGTCAGACGCAGCGGGAAGGAAAATCAGGTTCTACCTAATTAGCTCATCTTAAGTGGATTTCACTGTGCATTTAATTAAACCTGTTATAATCTTGAAGGGTATTTTGATACATAGTACCCGATACAGAGTAATTAGACTACTGTGGGCATGCACATAAATATCTTTGGGCTGTGGTTTTAAGCTGGGCTCTGCTGCTGTGGGTTCGTATGAGTTGCTCTGCCAATATTTTCAAAACCAATAACATTTACACACTCCGTATTTGCAGCCTTCCCAGCCATTCTGGCTGGTGGATGAAGTGCAAGGTCACTGGTTATGTTTTCGTATGGTTTAGGGCAAGGATTCCTCATTCTATCACTCCCCTGCTCAGGTGACTGTACAGCTCCTCTCTGATTATGCAGTGAGGTCAAAGCTGCTTGAATATGGGTTCCTGGCCTACCCAATGTAGCTACCCAGTACGTTTGGTGTATATTCTCTGTCTTCAAAACTTTATTCAATGGAACCCTATATCTCATGTGCCTCCAAGCCTCTGCTTTAGCATTTTCTGCTGTTTTGGAATTCCATCTCTCTTTTATTCTGTGGCTGTCAGAATGGGCCAGGATATCATGATATCTCAGTGGCTTACAGTATCAAAGGGGTTTTTCATTCCCCCCTTCTGACCTTCCCACTGTAGCTCAGCTCCACGGCCCGTTATCAAGGGAGAAGGGAAAAGAGGACATGGTGATCATGTACCGGATCTTAGGGCTTCTATTCAGAAGCAGTACATTCGCTTCCACTATTTCCTTGGTCAGCTAAGCCCTAGGACCAAGTCTGCCATCAGTGGAGTGGGGAAGTATAATCCTCTGCCAGGCAGAGAGGATGAATGTTTGTGAACAACAAGATAATCCAGAGATGCATTATGGATCTTTCTAGGATGACCCATCATTTTTATTTCCAAAGCAGTAAAGCCGTCATCAGTCTGTACTTTCCATTAGGGTGGTTTTTTGTTTGTGTCTTGTTGTTGTTGCTGTTGTAGGGGTTTGTTTGTTTGTTTATTTATTTATTTTTTAGGTTTGCACTTTCCTCTTTTCATAGGCAGTGTTCCTTGTCATCTCTCTCATCTGCAGTGCCTCGTGGAGTGCTTTGCCCTCAGACACTGGATAAATGTTCTGTGAATTAAATGTTGCATTTCCAACACTGCACTACCCAGGAGGCAGCATATGAAATTGAGAAGCCTGAGACAGCTAGAACTGCTCCCCTTACAAAGATCTGCAGCTCTCTTCCGTGATAATTTTATTACATTCAATTCTTGTATCAGCCTTGGGATGTTGGCCCTATTTTACCCCAATTATACCTATGAGAACATGGAGGCCCAGAGAGACACAGGCATGCTATCCATGACAGTGAGCTAAATTATTGCCAGTTTAGCATTACTTTTAAACTTAAAAATATCTCTAGAAATGGTTACTGTTTCATGGCCAAAGGGATGAGTCCACATCTTCTACCAAGGGAATGCCTTTGCTAACACATACGCCCTTTGACTCTCAGGGAGTGGGAGTGGGGGAGTATTACCCAATAATCCAGCGAGATTCAGAAAGATTTACTTAATTGTTTGAGTTGACTCAGTTTGTAGATTCCTACGTTAAATTATTTGTGTTAGGGAGAACCTGAGAATGAAAATGGATCTTTTGGGGCGAGAGTGCAGAAAAGGAAGAATATTAGAGGATAAAAATAGAAGGAACCAAAATATTAGTGGAGACGTTAAAAAAAGTAAGTTTTTAAAAGAAAGAGTCGTTATGTTAATTCATTATTGGGTGCTATTAATTGCCAATACATGTGCTAAATATTGGAGATACAAAATTGGAAAAGAGCTGTTCCTTGCCCTTGAAGGGGTCTTGCGATTGGAAGCGGAGACTCTTCCCAATGCAAGACAGAGTAATAACCATCCCTTGGAGGCACAACCCAAACATGTTGGGAGCACCAGAGGAGGAGGAGGGGCAGGCAAACGGGAGCGGAAGCTGCTGATCCCAGCAGTTATCACCCGAGTCCAGGCGGCTTATTAACCAGATTGTCAATAATGTCATGGTAAATGTTTCTAATGTTTTTTAAAAAGCCTCCAAGCATTTTATTGCATTTGACCCTTCATCTAATAAAGCTATCTGCCTATGCCAAGTGGTGTCAGCATGCCACTTAACATGAGCAGCCAAGTCCATTCCAAGACCCATGAGGGGAAGGGGGCTCTTTCACAAAAAGTGCCCTTTCTACCCCCATGTCTGGTCTAACTCACACCCTAGCCAATCCGAGCTCTGTTCTGGGTGTGTTGTGTGTCCTAGTGGACTGTCACACACCAACCAGCTGTTCTTACAGGGAGGCCAAAGAGCACTGAGCACAAGTGTGGGCACCCGAGCCAGCCAGCATGTCCAGATTCACGGCCCAGCTCCCAGTGAACCCTAAGTCCATGGTGAGCATTCGTTTTGTTAACTTTAAAACAATAACTATGAGCACCTTCTTGCCAACTTCTTGTTGTTACAATGAATGCCTTAACAATTCTCTGTTCTAGCTCTGCCACCCCCCAGCCATGCTTAACGCTTACTGAAAGCTAAGTGGGTGCCATACGCTAGGCTAGGCACTTTCCGTGAGGGTCCTGCTTAACCCTCATAATGACTGGGGTCAACTGTGTCTTTACCTCCGTGGTATACATGAAGTTGCGCGGCTTTGTTACCTCAAGGAAACTTCCCTATATTGCACAGCTATTAAGTGGCTGAAGTGGGACTGAATAAATCATGTTACCAGGAGAAACCCTTTGCAATCAGACTCTACTCACAAAGGAAGGAGAGAAGTGGTCCCCAAGCCAGGATATACACATTACTTGGGAAAGATATACCACAACCCCCCCTCGCCCGACACACACTTTCTCCCTCTCATTCTCCCAGGCTCCACCCAGCAGATTACGATTCAGTGCATTGCAGTGGGACCCAGCCATATGTACTCTTTTAAACAAATGTCTCAGGTAATTTTGACAAAGCTGGTTCTTAGAAAAACTTTTGGAACCTCGATTTGACTTAAAGGCTTTCTTGGTTCAATTCCTCTCTGCTACTTGAATCTGGTCTATGTCCTCAGACTTTTCTAACTCATTAGAAGGCCATCTATCCACCCACTGAGACTGCGCACCCTTGTGCTGGACATTGGTAGTACAGGCAAGGGGAACGCATGGTTCCCAATTTGAAGATGCTCACGGCTTTCCTATGCTCACTAGAACTCAATGTCCTCTCCGCTTCCAAGCATTAGTTTCAGAATGTGCTCTGGAGACCTAGTGGACAAGTCTCCTCTTGGTTTCCAGCCATTCTTTGGTCTCCCCTTCTTGGGCAATATCCCTGAAGGAGAAGATGGAGGAAAGAGTGGTTTATAAGGGCAGATTGGATCTCAGGGCTTACTTGTCTGTCCTGAGCTCCCCTCCTCTCGCAGTTGGCTTGGTGTGTACTATGGTTGCTCTGTCTACCTTGCTGTTGCATCCCAACAGGTCCCCAAAATAAACATTAGCAGCCCCAGTGGGACCCATCCAGTCTCCACCCTCCATGGCTGAGGAAGGGATCTGGAGGCTTAGGGACCGGAAGGGGAGAGAAGCAGAGCCAAACCAAGGGTTCTGTCGGGGATCATGGATGGGTTTTGGAGGGGCTCATGGACCCTTGAGATTATACATATATGTCTCAGGTGCATTGCCTGTGGGGAGGGGAGGAGTCCATTACTGTCACTGGGTTTGCAAAGCATTTGTGACTCTGGAAGGCTTAAGAGCTACTGCTCTCCACTCCCTCAAAGGTGGCAAAACCTGCCTTCAGAGAATTTCATTAGGCTTCACATGTTCCCTCAACTTCTGGCTGAGGAGTCTCACCTCATATGATCTTTGTTCCTGTTCTGTGGAATAGTTATTAGCTCTACTTAATGATTTGATAGCTAAGATATTGATAGATAAAAGAAACTTGGCTTAAGTCCCATGGCTACTAAGTGGCAAGGGCAGGGCCCAAAGTCAGGGCCGGCAGACTCCTAGCCCAGAGCTTAGGCCATCACGTCACCTGAGCTCAGCTACCTTATTCCTGTTGACGAAGCCATTCATTCCACTAGAAGAAATGAAGTTTCTTTCACTCTCAGAAAATACCAGGGGAACAGCCCATTTAAATTAGTAATGAGACTGGGACACCTGGGTGGCTCAGTTGGTTAAACATCTGCCTTTGACTCAGGTCATGATCCCAGGGTCCTGGGATCAAGTCCTACATCAGGCTCCTTGCTCAGCAGGGAGTCTGCTTCTCCCTCTGCCTGCCACTAGCCCACCCCACTGACAAATAAAATCTTTTTTAAAAAAATAAATACACTAGTAATGAGAATTCAATACCATTTTTTGAGTACCTACTGTTAGGTCAAGCGCTTATGTATGTTACTGCATTTAAGTTTCAGAAAAACCCTGAAAGTCCTGTCTCTCCATTCTACAGATGAAGAAGCTAAATCCCAGAGAGACTGGATTAAAATGTTCAAGCTTCCACTGCTGGAGAGCCAGGATTTGAAGCCAGGTCTACTGAAGTCTTCACAGTTTTGTCTTTCTCCATCTTTCTCACCCTCTGGTGACTTATAGGATCTGTGTGGGAAGCAGGAGGTTAATGCCTAAGGCAGAGAGTTGAGGAATGGAAATGGAAATGGGGGGCTAGTAAATTTCTTGAACCTCAGTTTTCCTACCTGTAAAACGGAAATACATCCCAGTTTGAAGGTTGACTATGAAGGTCATATGAGGTCATGCACATAAGTGCCTGACTTGTGGAAGGTCTCCTTGCATTGAGCCTTCTTATTTGTGGGCAAGAAGCACCTGCTGCCAACACTTGGACTCTCTTCTTCTCGGGTCTCTGCTGGTAACAGTGGCTTAGTGGTCTCCTGTGAGGCAGAACCAGCATTATTAGAGAGTTTCTCTTTTTCATCCCACCTAGAGATCTGAGAAGTTAAAAACCATTTTTCGAAAGATGTTTCGACATTTAATTATACACATCCTCTTCTTTAGTTGTAACTTCTCTTGTCACATCTGCAACAAACAGGGTTTTTTGATGTATGAAAGCGTAGCTCCTGCCCCTTGATGATCAGTTTCCTGCCTTTAACAATTAGTGGTCTGAACGCTGAAGTCCAAACACCCAGATAACTTAATTATTTCTCTTTCTCCTTCTCTTAACCAAGAACAACCAGCAAATGACATATCGGTTTACCTAGGAGTTTTTGAAATGTGACTTTAGACAGTACACTGGAACCAATGACCCTTCTCTCAGACCACATTCAATTAATATGCAAATGAATTAGACCTTCTGGGTCAGCATTCAAGTTCAGAATCCAAGGAGATGGGGAAGGGCTGGGGGTGCAAAGGAAATAACAAGTGCTTAGAGGTGTTGTGCAGGCAGAGTAGAGGGTTTGGACTCAGATCAACCAGGATTTGAATCCTGGCTCCACCATTTACTTGCTTTCTTACTTGGTCATGAAATTTACCTTAATGGAGTCTCAGTTTTAGCAACCTTAAAATGGGGATAATAATTTTCTGCCCCTTCTGACTTCACAGATTGTTACAACGCTTGCCACATGGCTAAGTACTCCCTGTGGGAGTTTCTGTCCTTTTCTTTCAGGGGGTTATTCTTCTCTCGTGCACATATTGCAAGTGCAAAGCTCAGCAGGTACCAGGAAGGCAATGCAAATGAGTCAACGGAGTCAAGGAAGCGTGAGGGATGATAAGGAGTGATAGGGACTGTGGCAAATGAGAACACACTCCACACAGGGACAAAGGAGGGCTTTGATGGAGTACACCAGGGTTGTCACATCTCTAATATATAATTTTTTTAAGACAAGGCTGAAATCTGGATTTTATGTAACTTCTCCCAACACTGTGTGTAAATAGCACATGTCTGTAGGTTCCATTTACTGGAGAACAGCCAGGGTGTACTTGTGTCTAACATATTTGGGGACTAGAGGTTTGGCTCACTTCTGCTTGGAATTAGTGTACTTGCAGCCAGTCCCCTTCTGTTCCACCTCCAAATTTCCCTTTAGCTCCAGAAACCTCCAGTTCCTGTCTTCCCCAACCACAGAGAGAAAAGTAAATAATCCTGTTCTGTTGCTATGCAGAGTCACTTGGTACTCACTGGCCACCTAAAAGTCAGCTCTGGGACCCATGTGTGTCCATCTCAGAAGGCCTATTGGCAAGCTTCTCCAAGCCAAAGAGCTGCGCTCTGTGAGATGAGATCACAGGTTGTAGCCGGGAGAGAGGGGTGGAGAGCACTGAGGGCAGCTTCAGCACCAGCGGTCTCCCTCTTGCTCTAGCACTGAGTAACTGGGTGGAAATGTCCCTGGAGATGTTTCTGTCCTCGCATTTTCATGTCCATGATGGCAATAATAACACATACCTCCCTCCCTCCCCATTACTTCAGGAGAGTAAATTGCAAGACCTGACAATGATTCACCATCATTTCTGCGTGCCTGATCTAGACCAGGGCCTGTGCCAGAAGCTGGTGACACTCAGGTGAATGAGACCATCCTTGTGTTCAAGGGGCAAGCACACACGTTAACAACCATTTGCCAGAGAAAAGTCTCCTGGGGGAAAGAGGTCAGGATGTGCGCCATAAAGAAAAATAACTTTTACTGGTTGGGTAAGAGAAGATCTTAAATGTTTTCCATCAAACAGCAGGGATGTAGAAAGATACTGGAATTTTATTTGGTTTGTTTACTATTTATTAATTTCTTCAACACATTTACGGAGTTCCTGTGCTAGAACGTAAATCTCACTGTCTTGCTTTAATCGTGATTGCTAGATCAGTCTGTCAACTCCACTAGATGAGCTGGTCTCCATATTTTCAGCCCCTAGTGGGGGCAACTGAGTATTTGCTGAAAGTGAGCAGAGGAGCAAACACAGGCTTATTGCAGTCCAGAACCTCAGAACTGGCTTCAACAGGTCTTTGCCAAGAAACACCTTTTGTGCTCCTGCTAATCCGGGCCTACAACTGCCACTGCACTGTTTGGGTGGAGCTAGGGATGTTCAGAACTCAGGTTCCTGGGACTTTAAGAGGAATGCTTTTGCTACACAGCCAGTTGATTGCTGAGCTAACTTCTGCCAGGGAAGGACTTAGGAGACACAGGCTGACGTGGGGAAGTGGGAGCCAGTACCAGCAGCCCTTTCTCCCCAGCTTCCTTCAGCCAGTCCTGCTGCAGTGTGGAGGGGTGTCCATGTTCCTGTGGCCCAGGGCATTGGTACTGTGCTTTAAGAGACAATGGGGTGTCTCACTGCATCCTGGAGCCAGGTGGAGCTCCCAGAAAAGTGAAACAGGACCTGCACAGGCCACGGAAAAGCAGGATGGGGACTGAGAATGGAGGAGACAGCTGGGGAAGATGGGAACTAGCTGTGACTCAATCTGAGCCTGTGGATCCCTTGAACCTTCTTCATGCAAATGTTTGAGGCATGTTGGGTATGGCAGCATGGCTCTTTTCCTGGCCACAAAGCCAAGCCTTTATCCATCCATCTATCCATCCACCCACTCACTCCTCCCTTTCTCTACTGACCTATCCACTCATCCATTCAACCTGTCTCTATTGGCAGGCTCACTTCTAGCCACTGGGGATACAGAAATGAATAGAGAGATATAGGCATGTAATCAGGTAGATGGGGAAACAATATACCTACAGCGAGAGAGAGATGCTGAGAAACCCAGAGGAAGAAAAACTAATGGGGTCAGCAGGAAAGTCTCCCCAGAGAAAGTGCCAGTTGGGTTGGGACTAGAAGAATGCATCTGAACTTGCCAGGACAGGAGATAGCGGAACCTTACACCAGGAGGTGTAAGGAGCCATTTCAATGGCATAGAAGCCACAGGGGTCTGGAATATTCTGGGAAGTGGCAGTGCGTGGCTGGAACGCAAGCCTGTGAAGTTTCGACATTTCACAGGGCTGGATGGTTTTTAGTTTGCTGCGTAGTTGTGCTTGCTACTCAAGAGCTGAGTAGATGGTATGAGCCTTGAGGATGTCAAAAAACGCTTTAACATCAAACAAGATTAGGTTAAATGCTCTGTGTTCTCATATGTACGCCTTCTTTATGTCCCCATCTGAAATGATGACTGCTCCCCATTGTTCTATTCACTCATTTGAAAAAAACAAACATTTATTGAGCAAGTACTCTGTGCCTGCAAAGGCACAGGGAATTTAGTTTTCCCCCATTCACCCGGCTGTGTTCATCACAGTTGGCAGTGTCTCCTCATGGGTCACTTCTGCTCTTGGGTATCAGTGAACAAAACAAATGACTCCTGTCCTTGGCGAGTTTACAATATAGTGTAATTACGGGAAATTGCTTGTCCAAAATGGCTTTACCTTCCAGATATTAAGTGCAATGAGGCCTGAGGTTATGGCTCTCTTATTCAGTGATCAAGCTCATTGCAGTGCTTGGTGCGCAGTAGGACCATTTTTTTCCCCTTTCCAGTCTGGCTTCATGACTATGACATTAAGTGACAGCTGGCAAAGTTTCATGGGAGCTAGACTGGTGTGGTGTCATTTTAGGTGGGTCTCGAGGTGCCTCTTAGAGTAATGGAGTAGCCACAGTCATAAACGTGCCTCAGAAACAAATACACAAAGAGTGTGTACTGCCAGACATCGTGCCAGCCACACTTTCATGGGCTGGGCAGAGGTAACCTGCGAGAAGACGCTTTCCTCGTGACATCTGTTACCAAGGTAGAGTGAGGCTCAGAGTTGGAAGAGTTCATGTTCTATGCACAGCTAGTACTTTATGTTCCTTCTGTCATTCGTCTATGGAGAAATTCACATCATATGATGCTTGATGTGGATGCGTGGAAGGAGCATGGGGCCTGGGGGTTGGGTTTTCCTCTGCACTTTGGCCAATGCACACAACTAGGTGAAGTTGGAAAATTTCTTCTCTTTGCCTTTGCTTTCCCATCTATAACGTGGTGGGGGTGAGGGAGTGCATCGGTGCCTAAGTGGGGGTACAGAGGAGAGTATTCAGTAAAATAATATATGGAAAGCACATGGCCATGTACACCTAGCCCAGCAAAGGCCTGGAATAGACTCAGAAAGTTAGAATTAGCTACACTGTATCTCAGACCCTTTGAGGACTTGGCTCAGGTTGTTTGGGCTGAGGAGAAAGAATTAAGCTAAAACAATAAGGAAGCTGTGCTTTTAACTTCGATGCTGTTTGAGTTACAACTTCAATGTTGTGACCACCCATGAGCTTTGCTCAGGGAGACCTCGCTCAGTCACCGTACTTGAAACAGCAGTTTCTCCCCTGCCCCACCGGCAGCCAGCATTTCCTATCTCCTGCCCCTCTACCCAGAGCTCTGCTCTTCCCACCAGCCAGCATACTATATACTCTAAGTATTTATTATTTACTTTTCTCTGAAGTCACTCTGGGCTGCTATAACAAAATACCATAGCCTGGGTGCTCTTAAAACAGAATTTATTTAATCATAGCTCTAGAGGCTAGGGGTTCCAGATCAGGGTGCCTGCATGGTTGGGTTCCTGTGAAAGCTCTCTCCCGGGCTTGCAAACAGACACCTCACCGTGGCCTTACGGCGAGGCAGAGACAGACAGATATGGAGAGAGTGTGTGTAAGCTCTCTGGTGTCTGTTCTAACTTAGGGCATGGACCCCATCAGGAAGGCCCCGCCTCATGACCCCGTGGAACTCTATCTCTCAAAGGCCCCATTCACAAACACCATTAGGGTTATCAGGGTTAGGGCTTTAACATAGGAATTTGGGGAGGATACCAACATTTAGTTCATATTAATCCCTTCCTACCTGAATGCATGTAAATCCCAGGTGGGCAGGGGTTTGCTGATCCCATCTGTTAACTGCTAAGTCCTCAGCGCCCAGAACACTGCCTTGCCCATGGTAGGTGCACGATAAATATTTGTGGAATAGATGGTCACACTGCTGGTTGGTGACACAGAAAGAAGACTGGCTGGGGCCTGTCTATTCACATTCCAGTACATTCCATGTGCCCCCCATCCTTGTCTCCATTTAGTGTTCTCCTGATTAGTAGCCATCTCCTTCCTAAAAGGGTCATTTTCCAGAAACATTCCTTTACCAATCATCACTTGCAGGAAGAGAGCCCTTTCCCAACAAGCCCTGCAGAGTGGTTACCCTAGGCACAATTTAGCTAATTTACTCAGTGCTTTGTCTTAATGGTTCACCAAGTGGGGAGATTCTTTCAGTAATGACAGTAAATGCATTTGAAATGTAGATATCGACCCAGGCAATGCTGCACATTCTGCTCATCAAATTTTCATGTTAAAATTAAAATCTTTTTTTCTTTTTGGGTGGGAATGGTTCTAGAAGCCTAAGTGTTGATTCCAATCTGATCACTGTGACACACTTCCTCTCCCCCCCAAATAAAAGGAGAAGAATTTAATCGTATATCCTTCCGATGGCTACTGCCACATCATCAGACAACAACAAGAGAGAGGTCAAGAAGCCAAATCTGTTTAGGACTGATCAAGTTCTACCCCCGGACAATGTGCATGGGCTACTTTGCCTGCCACCTGCAGGCAACCATCATTGTCCCGTTATTTCTCTCAAATAAAACCTTTCCAGAGCTCCCAGCTGCCTCCATCACGAGCAGAGGCGCTGCCACCCCGTCGCAAGATGAGCACAAGCTCCATGGTTTTCCCGCTGACGTAGCCCCTCTTCAGCGCTGCCTTACCCACCACCCCATTCACCCCAAGTAGGTATCCCTTTCCTTTACTGTCACCACGGCAACTTCCTCCTGCTATTTATCATCATCTGCAAGGATTTTGTTCATCCAACAGAATGATTTGTTAAGTCATTTTTACTAGTTCATTTCCCATTGGTTTGTTGTCTCCTTCTGGGAAAACCGAGGCCCACAGAAACACAGCTAGCCTCTCAGAACCACTGCCTTATTTCTTATTAATTCCCCTGCTATACATATGGACCTGACCTAACTGCTTGCCACAGCTCTGAGGTAGGAAGCGGTACCGCTGCCTTGTAAATGAGGCCACCAAGGCCTGAGTAGTGAAAGGACCTGGCTTGTCCAAAAGAGAACATAAGGGACGGGAGCTCAGGTGACAACCAGGTCTGTCTAGCTCCAAGGCAGAGGTCAGGGCCAAACCTGCAGGCTTTGAAACCAGTGGGCGGGGCTCGGAGTCAGGCTCTGGTCCCTACCGTCTCTGTGACCTTGAGTGAGTCATGTAAGATCTCTGTGTTTTAGTTTTCCCACCTACAAAATGAGTATAAGAATAGCACTTACTTTGTGGGAAGGTGAAGACTGAAGAATTAAAAATATACAGGGCTTGGAATAATTGCTGGCACATGGTAATCGTTCAATACATTCTAGCTAGTGTTTGCACTTCACTATGCTGGAGATTCATAATTTCTCACATTTGAATAAGCTTTTACAACAGTCTAACTTAAGATAGGTACTCCCTCTGCCTCACACCTCCCCCCATCATTCCCCCTTTTTCAGATGAGGGGACTAAGGACCAGAGATTTCTAGCTTATCTGTCAAGGTCAGAGAGCTAAGAAGTTGGCAGAATTAGGACTAGGTCCCTAGGCTCTAGGGTCCCTAGGGCCCCTGGCTCCTCCTCTACTGGTCTGCCTTTTCAGGCCAGAAATTATATGGGTTCTATGTTTCCAGGGTGCACTTGTGGCCTTCAGGGGCCAAGGCCTTCCCAATTTCCTTCCTTCCTCCCTCCCTCCCTCCCTCCCTC
>LNAC01000282.1:2166732-2260394 GCA_002007465.1 Ailurus styani
CCCTCCCTCCCTTCCTTCCTTCCTTCCTTCCTTCCTTCCTTCCTTCCTTCCTTCCTTCCTTCCTTCCTTCCTTCCTTCCTTCCTTCCTTCCCTTTTCTTTCAGAGAGGGAAGAGAGGACCAGGGCGGAGAGGCAGAAGGAGAGGGAGGGAGAGAGAGAATCTTAAGTAGGCTCCATGCCTAGTGTGGAGCTCGATGCGGGGCTCCATTTCACAATCCTGAGATCATGACCCAAGCCAAAATCAAGAGTTGGACACTTACTGATTGAGTCACCCAGGCACCTCTTTCCAGTTTCTTAAAGGAACTGACCAAACACATGAAACACAGAGAGTCATTTCTTTGCCTGACCAATGGGGTAAAAGCAAAGACTTTTCATAAAAAAGTGGCCAGTCAGAGTAGAGATCTGGGTACCCTGGGTACCCTGTAAGCTCTCTCCGATACATAGGTGAGGGTCCTTCTGGCCCAGCTGGCATCTTCCAGCAGCAAGCCATCTTTCATCCTTCATGGCAGGGCTTCAGCAAGTGGCTGGCTGCACAGTGTGATTGGAAAAATTCTGCCTGAACTCTTCTCTTCTATCTAATACCTCCAAAATAATCTCCCTAACCAGACTTCCAGCTCCACCATTCAAGACACTTCTTGCGGATAAAACACTGCCCCTCCGTTATCTTGCCCATAGAGCAGGAACATGTTTTCAGACTCCCTTCTGAAATCGGGTCCTCCCTGGCTTTCCTCCAGTAGACCTGCCAAATAATCCATGAAGTGAGAGGGAAGAAGCCTCATACTGTACCTCAGGCAGCTTCTATGTCTCACGATGGGAAGCACATTTTGCATGCATCATTTAACCCTATAGAGACATTGCAATATAAGTAGTATTGTTTGTTTGTGATGAATAAGGAAACAGACTCAGAAGGCTTAAAGAACATACCAGAGCTTACACAGTTCCTAGTGATGAACCTAAAATTCAACCCCAGGCATGCTCATCTCTGCGATATTCATGAGGTCATTAGCTCAGCAGCTTGACTTACTGTGAACCACATGGGTATCCATGCAGCCTTTCCTGCCTTCTTGGGCCACTTAAGATGGTACAGTTGGAATCCCCCTTTTGAAAACTTGACTCTGTTTTTTTGGAGGCCGAGGGTCATCCTGAGGGTCTAGAAATTGGCCTTCAGGACTGCACAACGGCGAAAGCCGGAAGTCTTGACCTAATTTGACTCCAACATGGCACCGTTTGTTTCTACCAAAACTCTTGTCACGTAGGCCGCACCATTCATGATCCAGCACCCTTTAGCTCTGCGGAGGGTCCCGAGGAGCAATTCTTCTTGGGCTCCTCCCTTCAGAGTAAAAGATGGTCAGGGAAAAAAAATGTGTCGATAGTCCTCCCAGGACCCAAGAGACTTCTGGAGGCTCTGTTATGGCTCTGTCCTGCACCAGTTCTAGGTACTTTATAAGGATTTCCCATAGAGGAGAGGGCTACGTGGTTGGAAGCTCATCCCCATGACATTACCGCTTCTGTATCTTCCTTCTGTCTGACTCACAGCCCAATGCTTTGGCTTACATGTCCACCACGCTGTGTAGATGTCCAGCTTTTTAACTCCAAGAGCCTCAGACCCTCCTTTCATTAGAATTTTGTCTTCCTTTCTTCCTTTTCTTTGCAAACAGTATATCTCTTTCCACTGCCATGTTATGGCTGTGCAACTCAGCCTACCCAAGTCTTGAAGAGGAATTCAAGTCCCTGGTGTATAGTCTTGAGTTTTCTTTATTTCTTACTCTACTCCCAGTAAAAAACCATAGACATCTGAAATCCTACATAAAGTTCTTGACAGTCTCCTCTTGTCTCCCCCATTCAACCCAGTATAAAGCCTCACTAGAATGTAAGTCCTATAAATGCAATTGCTAAGGAAGGGAAATCATGTACTAAGTATTAACCATGTGTCAGGTGCCCACTTTCCTTTATGTTTTCTTAAAGGTCTCTCAGAACAACCGTGAATTTCATGGTGGGAATTTCATACCCATTACATAGAACAGAAAACTGAGGCCTAGAGATGTTTAATAATATAGCCCAAGTCAAACTCTTGAGAGTCAAATTTAGGATCTTGATCTTTCTTCACCTAACTTTAGAGGCTAAGTTTTTCTAGTACAAAGTTCTGGCTAAGATTCAAGACCATCAGACTCATGCTGTGTTGTACTATCTGAAGGGGTCGAGTATGACATTATGCTGTTCTTTGTCACTTGTGACGGGTCGAAATTAAAGCAAGCAGGTCCACTTCACAGCCTAGCCGTCAACCCTATAAAGCAATATGAAACGCATCTACCTGCAAGCAAAATTTAAAACAAACCATGACTTTTTAAAAGATGTTTTAAAACCAACCATCAAAAGGCCATTAGTTAACAGTCCCATTCACATTCTCAATTAGGTGGCCCTGTCATTTATCCATTTGAACATGAAGCAGATCTACAACTATTATTTTAATTAATTAATTCAGCCCTATATCCCCAGGGCGGGCCCTGGGAGACACCTGGCTTATTTTCACACCAGTCCCTGGTACTCAGCTGTCAGGCCACATCATGACTGGCACTCTGAGCTTCATGCAAGGCCAAGCACTTAATCTCTTTAACGGAGACCTGTCATCACTTTCTCTCGCTCGGGCGCAGCCCCGGTCTATGTTGGGACACAATGTCTCATGCACCTGTCTCTCCTTTCCTAAGTCTAATAGCCACCATCTGGATTCAGACACTTCCCAATTCCTCTCTGAACCATTATTTCTGCAATTCACCAACTGCCCTCTCTGTGCCAGGCACCATGCTACATGTTTTGTATTCCTCTTCTCCCATCTACAGAGCAACTGTGCAACATAGCATTATCATCCCCAGATTCCTCAAGAGGAAACAGAGTCTCAGAAAACTGAAGTGACTTGCCCGAGATCCCTTAACTAGGATTTACATTGAGTTCTGTATTGGTTTCAGTAATTATGTTCCTTCTACTTTCTTGCACTGCCTTTAGCCTGGTCACTAATCTCTAGGATCTGGGAATAAAAGACAGGTGCCAGCTAGGCTATATACCACATACAGGGTAAAATAAACTAAAGGTTCCCCAGGCGGAGGGGGAGGGGTTTAAGAAAAAAAAAAACATGGCAGAGAAAGGGCCTAGGGGAGATAAGAAATATCAAAAATACCAAAAACAACTTTTGAGTAGCCGTCCGTGGATAGGCATGTAAATTTCCTTCACTGTCCCCTCTGTGGACTCTTTAGTAAATTCTGCATCGCTCCTGATATTTATGTCCAGTGTTGATTTGGTGGTGGAGCAGGTGTTCAGGTCTAAGAGGAGAAGGAAGGGATGATAGGCATTTTTCTTACATTTGGTTTTAGAATAGTGACTGATTTAAAAAATAAGTAAATAAAACAGTAGATGAGATAGGGTGTCGAGGTGGGCTGATCTGGAACGAGGGAGGAGGGCATGTGAGGTGAGAAAGCAGCTTGAGCTACCTGTGGTCCTGGATGTACAGTGGTTTTTCAGAGGGATCCTTTCTGCATAGAAGATGCTGATCTTATCTGCTCATGTTCCGGACCAGCCCTCGATTCCAAGCCATAGCTTTAAAATTTCTGATTTTTACATCTCCCCCTCTTGCCGTTAAGCATTTTAAAAAAAAGAAAAAGGGAAGAAGAAGAAAGAAAGAAAATCCAGCCATTTCAATTCCATTGCTTCTTAGCTGCCACCTCTAAGCTGAAACCTCCGTAATTGTTTGGGGCACACTGGGCTTCCCAATGGCACCTCCATTTAATGCCATTACAGTCTGGCTCCAGGTTCTTAAGGCTTGGTACCTGCCCTCTTTGCCTCTTGCTGCCAGAAGGAATTGCTCTTAAAAGCTATCCTTTATGCTACTAAATTGCCTCTCCCTATTGCATATTGCATGCAGCTAAGATGGTGGGACAGTTAAACCTTCCATTCTCTGGGCTGTGGAAGAGGTTTGAAGCATGTCTGCTGATTGTTTCTCTGAGTGTGTCCTGTAGGACACGGTGACCATGATAAGGTCTTCAAAATGTAAGTTTAGTGGTCAAATATTCTTGGGAAACATGGCACACCATATCCCAATCTTGGAAGATTCCTCATGTGTATGGGCAGGGGAAAGGGTTGGAGAAGTTCTGCAATAACAAAAACCTCTTTAAGTCCAGTGTTCTGTAACTAATTCAGTTAGGGAACTCTACATTTGCACCATATCTACACCTTTGAGAAGTGCTGCTCTAGATAATAACAGCCCTTCCAAGTGCACAGTATCTACTACTTTATGTTCTGTTAGTGCAGGAAGGGGGGGGGATGGTGGTATGATTTCTGCTTTAGAGACCTTGTCATTGAAGGGCACACTTGTAAGTAACTTGGACTTGAGAAAGCAGCTGGTAGGAGGCAGATGGAAGTCAGGGTTTCTGATCTACAGAGCGGGGATCTCATTGCATGACTTGTCGTTGTTGTTATTGTTGTTGAGGCCATCTGCACCCTTTTTCTATGTGCATTCAGACTACACACGCACACAGCAGAATGAGCTTTGTAAGTAGCTAAGTTCTTATTACTTCAAAAAAACATGATGGGATAAGATGGGGAAACTAAAGAAACACTTGTTTTGCACACAGAGGCTGTTTGACTTACATCACATTTTAAATCTTCTCCTCAATCCTGAGAGGTAAGTATAATTATCCCCATTTTACAGAGGGGCACACTGAGGCTCAGAGAGATTAAGTAAACTTTCCCAGGGTCACACAATACCCGGATGCTCAGCCACACTTTACATTTATGCTTAATTCCAAAAAGGATTCTCTGTCTTTTTACCCCAGTGCCTTTTTCTAGTGAATGACACCATCCCTGTTACCTAAGAACCCAACAGAGAAAGCTTGATTATCCAGATGCTTCTGAGGATTGAGCCTGTTTGTGTTCCAGCACATTGCTCAGACAAGACTAGCTCAATCTGGAAGTTCGAGAAATAAGAATATTGGGAATTAGGAAATCTGTGCTCAAACATCAAAGGGAGTTTATGCCTAAGAGGTTTGGCAGTGATATGTCCCAACCTATGAAGGATATTTGGGATCTTATTCCTCAAACATACAAAGTGTTGATGTCTTCTTATGTGTCTGAGTGAAAATAATCAAGCCTTGGAGAGTCCTTAGGCTGGGCAGTGGCTTGTATGGAAATACTGCAGGAGGAAAGCCATGGTTCCGATCTGGGCTATGTACTCATGGGGTGTGCTCTTGGCAAATCTCTTAAGCCCACTTGGCCTCAGTTTCTCATATATAAAGGAAAGGGGGTGTGTAGATGCCCACGGATCCCCCAGACAGGGGATAACAGCGCACATGACTGTCTAGAGGCCAGAGGGACCAACTGTCTGGCCTTGACTGCAGTCTCTGGCCTAGGTAGTCCTGGAAAGAAAGGCTGTTTTAGGTCCATGGGATGGGAGAAGCTTTGGTGACCTCAACCGTCTGAAATGAAAATTAGATGCAGCGTCCCATGCCTGATGTTTCACGGAAAGGGCATTGGGAAGCACAGAGGAGAAGCATAAGAGCGCTCTGCTCTGAGAACTTGGGTGCTCCCTCCCTTTCACTACATGGTTATCTGAGTTTGTGTCCCAGGCAGGGGACCCACAGAAGGCTTGTTATTTATTTGGGGGACAGTTGGTGTGGAAGTGCGGGGCCTCACTGCTTTGGATCCTGCCCCCTCTTTTCCAGCCGGGCTCTGGTGAGGAGGGCCCTCAGGGCTGGAGTGGGCATTCTAGAGCTTTAGAGGGAGGAAAGCAACATGAGGATGAGGGCTGGTTGCCAGCCTGGGTCCGGACAGGGGCTCCAAGCAGTAGAAGTTTCCAGAGGCTCCCATGATTATTTTAGATGCTTTCTCAGCCGCCCTCCCAGCTCACAGGTGTGTTGCTCTCACTTCCCTGCTTTCCTTGAGCAACCCCACAAGCAAGTGTCTCCGATGAGCTTGGACTTGAGTGTGACTCACTGATGAGTGCTGGGGCTGCCAGACCTTGGAAACCAGATTATAATCAGCTCCTTCACAGGCCTCTGCCTCAGAGGAAGTGCTTTGTTTCCTGCCCTGGTTTCCATGAGGCAAACACAGTGCACAGGTGTGGTCCAGGCCCCACAGAGACCAGCTGGGTGCTGGATTCCAGACGTCACTGGGAGCCCCCTCAGGGACCACTGACATTTCACTGGACAGAAACAAAGATCTTAAGAAACCTCACCTTATGGGTCCCTCACCAGATGAAAAGGAGTGGGCCTCCGTTGCTATTTGGGAGAGAGACACAAAGGCAGCCGCACCTAGATTCCAAAGTGTGGGCAGATGGATGTCATCTGACCTTTCAGTAGCACCAGCTGTCAGGACCCACCCTTGGGCCTCTGCTCCACCCGGCCTTCCAAGACTCACGGTTTTCCCACTGGAGAATGCTGGCGAGCTCTTCCAGGGTGCGGGCTGGATGCTGGAAAACATGCCAGCAATGCTGTCGAGATGAAGCTAAAAGATGTCATCTCCAGGGGACAGCCGGATTGTGGGTCCTGGCTGAGGGTGTGGCTCTGTGAAGGCAGCTCAGCTGCTGAGCGACTGATGAGGGTGGAGAGGTGGGGAGGGGAGGATTACCGAGCAGATCTTCAAAGAGTATGATCCCGCGGCGTTGGGAAGCTGAGGTCTCCGGAATTTGGACTGGGAGAGGGAAAGGGGGAACTGGGCGGGGATAATTACTGAGCTTCCACTCTGCAGGTCAGACATTGTGGTTGGCACTTCACATGAGTTACTGCCCTGAAGTCCTAACCAGGAATTCTCCTTCTGTGAGAGCAGAGCTTTGAGAGGTTACGTGCATTGCCCAAGGACAAATCATTGGTAAGTGACAAGGCAGGATTCAAACCTCGATCCTCTGATTTATCTGCCTTCTCATAGTTAGGCTGTTATTCCATCCATTCTAAGGAGGAAAAAGACTGAGGCCCAGGAAAGCAAGCTCAAAGCTAATAGAAGGCAGAGCAGGGACTAGAACCCAGAACTTTGGCGTCATGGCTTTACTCTTTTCAACCCCTTCATGGCTTGCCTGTTCTCCTGTGACAAAGAGGCCTCCCTCCAGGTGGCACTGAGTGTATTCAGCAGCTTGTCCTATCCCCGAAGGGGCTGGGACTTCCCCCCATCCTGCAACCCTCATCTTCTCCCTCATCTGCTCATTGAGAGGCAGGGAACCCCTTGTAGCTGCTCTGAGGGGGGCGGGCAGACATTTGGCTCGCAGCTGGCCTGAGTATAGCCCATGCAACCCTACGGTGGAGAATGTGGGCTTTGTGTGTTTCTCTTTCCTTTCTCTGCTGATAATAAAATTGGATAATAAGCTTGATGAATGAATCCCTGCCAGCGACTGGGCAGAAGTCCTGGTTCTACCACTTGCTTGAGGTGCCCAAGCTATGCCACTGGAGTGCTCTCTCTGGGCCCTGACTTCCCAGCTGTAATACATGAGGCTGCACAAAATGACACTCAAGATCTCCCAGCGCTGGTCTTCCAGAAACCTCTTTAAAACAGGTCAGCATATATATCAGAAGAGTCAAATACTCTTCTCCATGTAGCAAACTCTAAAATTAACCATGGGGAGCCTAGGTGGCTCAGTCGGTTAAGCAGCCATCTCTTGGTTTCAGCTCAGGTCCTGATCTAAGGATCCTAGGATTGAGCCCTACCTCTGTTTCTCAGCGGGGAGTCTGCTTGGGATTTTCTCTCTCTCCCTCTACCCCTCCCCCCTACTCTCTCTCTGAAATAAATAAATCTTTAAAAAAATAAGTTAAAAAAAATAAACATGCATAAAATATTTTGATGTTTAAATCAAACCCTGGCATTTTTATTCCCTTTGTTTTTTATCCTTGTATGATTTTTAAAAAAAATAGTCTGTTTTATTAGAATATATTTTCCCATAACAGATGTATAGAATTTCAAATTGTTTTCGTTGTTCTCATGTACTTTTTTTTCTAAAACCTAAGTAAAGACAACACAGAAATGCAATAGTTACAGTGGTCTAAATATAAAATTTTTGGGGGGTCTCCATTTTTCTACATCTTGTGATGGTTAATTTTATGTGTCAATCTGGCTAGGCTGTGATACCCAGTTATTGATTAAACACTAGTCTAGATGTTACTGTGAAGATATTTTTAGGTATTATTAACATTGACAATCATTTGATTTTAAGTAAAGCAGACTAACCTCCATAACCTCATCCAATCAGTTGAAGGTTGTAAGAGGAAAGACTCAAGTTTTCCAGAGAAGAAGAAATTCTGCATCAAGATTCAACATAGAAATTTGGCCTATTGGTTCTGCTTCTCTGAAGAGCCCTGACTGATATGTAACTGCTATATTGAAAGATTTTTTTTTCACCAGATATGCCACAAAACACATTGTACTTAGACTTTTTCCAGAGATGTTGTCCCCATGTTATGTTGGGGTCATGAGTTCAGGAATCAAGCGACCTATGTGTGAATGCAGCAGCGGGGAGGGGAGTGGGATATGCGATGGTAATGCCTTGCTCAGGGATTGGTGGGAGGGTCTGGGGAGATGCTGCCCTAAATCACCTGACACAACATGGACTTGAAAAAGAACAAACACTACTAACATGAGGGATGGCTCCTCCTGCTCCTTCTTATCGTCACTACTAATTGGACTCAAACATTTATGGAATACAGACTGGCTGTTGGGCCCTGTGCTGGGGAGCCAGTGATGGGAGATGGAGGTCAACATCCTTCCCCTTCAGAAGCACAGCATCAACTGAGAGGAGAGAGCTACGGGTGCTTCCTGAGCCACAAGATAAGGAGGTATAAATCAAAGCTCTCCCAAGTTTTCAAGGCCCAACCAAAACCCTATCTCCTTCACAAAACCTTTTCAGATCCCCCTATTAGAAATTAATCTCCGGGCTCCCATGTCCCCAGGGCCTTTGGCTTGTACCTTTCCTTCGATACTTACCACTATTTACCTTGTATTAGAGTGATTTATGCACATGTCAGCCTCTCCCACTAGAATGTGAGTTCCTGAGGACAGAAATATTTATGAAGGGCCTTTCGACTTTGACTATTGTATGAAGGACCAACATAAGAACATCAATAATCTGCCTCACATGTTGAGGTGGTTTTATGGCAAAATAATTAAATCTGAATATAGTTTTAAAAATGATTTTCATATTCTTATTATTGTCGCCATCATCTTTTTTTTTTTTTTGGTCCATTTTATAGATGCTGTGCAGGAGGCAGAGAGCTTGCTATGATGTGTGCAAGGTCACAGAACTGGTAAACAGGAAACCTAAGCCCAGATTCGGGCCCACGTGTGCTGAGCCGTCGAGGGCCAGCCCTGAAGCTGGCCGTGTTGCATATTCCCTGTCCCATTCAATCACCCTCACTAAGGGATTCCACATCCTGCTGTGCACAAGCAGTTGGACTTCCATGTCATGAGTGTGGTTTGGTAAGTTCCCTCCCTATTTAGATATAAAATGAAACCAGATGAAACGAACTGCATCTTTGACCTTCCCCTCCAGGCTGGTTGTGGTTCCTGCCCTGACAACTTTCAGGTTGGCAGAGGCTAGTTTCTAGCAGTTTCCTCCATAAAACCATGAGGCTTTGCAGTGATTAGGGTTGGGTGTGCTTGCACGCTGATATTTCCCACTCTTACTCCCTCAGACTTCTCAAGGCCTTGTGACAACATTGAGAGATAGGCTCAATTGTCTGCTACTGACAGAGGAGGATCTTGAGGCTTGGAGAGGTGGAGTGACTTATGTGTCCACGGTCTCACACAGCCAGGGTTCAAACCCACGTCTGTTCTGCTGCTAAAGACTTTCCATTATACCCACACTTGACTCCATCTCTAATTGCGAGGAACTTGGAAAGCAGAGGCTGACTCTCCTTATCGCTAGCTGGCCAACTCTGTTTGTAAGACGCTAATTAGAGAAATGATTTGCTGGGAGAATTAGCCAAAATCATTAGATAATGACCCTCACCCCAAGAATCGCTTTTAAGATTGGCATGAACACACTGATATAAGGCTGGATAGGACTTTTTTTTCCCCTCCCAGTTTGGAATTTGAACATATTCATTGGCAGCACTCTACCCTGTGATTTTCCACTACAACATTCCTTTCTGCAGCCGTACCTACTAATGGGAGGACTAAAACTCTCTATCTTCTCGCCCACATGCCTTCTGCTGTGTTTCCCACTTGGAATGTCCCTTTCCCGCACCTACAACTAGGCTCCCTTCCCTTCTTCAAGGTCCTACTGGATTGGGTGTATGGACTGCCTAAATTGAACTGATGCAAATTGATACTTTGACAAGAGCAGTCTTCTTGCAGTGGAGAGTAGGGTAAGAGTCAAAAGCAAAGAATGGCTAGTAATGGAAGGTCAGGTAGGAAAGTTGGTGAGGGTTAGGACCGGTTAAGAAATCTGAACTTCATTTGTTGGGTAGTGGGGAGCCATGGAACAGAGGGTGGACCACATGATATGATTTATGTTTTGGGAAGGCAAATCTGGTAGGAAAAAGTAAAAGTGTGAAGACTGCTTAGTAGATCCCTAGAATAGTCTAATTATACAGTGATGAGGCCCTGAGCCAAGGAACTGGCTGTGGACTTGAGAGGAGGGACAGATGGGAGACATTTTGGATGGGGTAAATGGGAGTTATTTTTCTAATGGAATCTCAAAAAAAAATGTGGCACAGCACTGAAGAAAGGATAAAGACTTTGGAATGAGGAGTCTGAGCTTGAATCTCAGCTCAGCCACCTAGGGGAATGGGACTGACCCTGGCTGGGCGAATCATGTAAACTCTCTCAGATTTGGTGTCTTCATCTATCAAATGGTAGCATTCCTAATCATTCAAAGACTTTTATGAGAACCAATGGCACTAATAAATGCATAAAGCTACTCACATCATACGGAATCAGTCAGTGATGGCCACCATCTGGGAGGCAGGAGGGCATCCTGGCTAAGCTCTGGGCTGGAAAGAGTTCTGTACTTCTGCCCCTACTCAGCTGTCTGGCTTTGGGCAAATGACTGAACCTAAGGCGAATCTTGATAAAATAGGGATGATAACAGATCTCTCACAGACCTGTTGTAACAAACATTAGGTTAAATGTATGTGAAGTGATTAGCCTGTGATGGGCACACAGGAAGCACTCCAGTGAAGCGCTGACTAGTTTCCACTGGACTCTGCTGGTTGGTTGACCCAACTTCCATTCAACCCCCTTCTCTCTCTTCCTCTCACACTACATAATCAATGAAAGTCAAATACTGTCTTTCTCAGCCTCCTTTACAGCTAGGAGTGACAGAGTTCTAGACAGTAAGAAGGAGCACATGTCTGCTGGGGGATTCTGGGAAAGCTTTTACTTCCATAACTAAAGGAAGAGACCAGTCACTGTGGCTTAGGGTCTTTCTGCCCCTGATTCCTGCCTTAAATCTGCGCATGGTGCTTGAGGCTAGGACAACTGAGTCTCAACCATGAAGAAAAAAAGGCCTAGAGAATCACAAAGATGCCGGCCAGTCCAACACAGAGGAGCTACTAGTCTACACCAAAGCCAACGGCCATCCATTTATCCAGAGTTCTTATCATGTGAAGAAAGTAAACCCTTACGTTTAAGTCACTTGATTTGAGTTTTCTCTACATCTGAATATAGGCCTAACTGTTCTTAAGAGGTAATGGAAAGATAGCAGAAAAACATCAGTAGTGGTTTTGAGCTGCAGCTTTCTAGCTAAAGAAAAATATCCTGTGTTCCCCATACCAGCTCTGCGTTTTCTTCCTTCTGTGATTCTTCTTATAGGGATCTTCTTAATTCTCTGCTCTGTGTCTTCAGCCCCCATCTCTGTGTGTGTGAATCCTTCAAGGCTCACCTAGTGCTACCTTGTCCACAAACCATCTCCATTTCCCCATTTAAAGTGAATCTCACCTCTTTACATTTCAGTTTTAAGCATTTTAGGTTTTTATTTTTAAAGCATATTTTCAAATGACTATGTAGTTTGTTACTGCTCTTCATATCTTACCTCCTGTAGTGGAAACTAAGCTCCTTTACATACATTATTTCTAATGGAGAGCATGCACAGGAAAAATGCATGATATGATCTTATGAATAATATTTTTTACTTCTAATGTTTGTACTATTCGCTTGACAAATATGAACTAAGAATCTACTTCATACAATCATATACTTAGAATCCATGTGTACTATCAAGATTAATATGATCTGAAAAAAAAAGATTAATATGATCTGCTCTGATGACCATTTGGGCTCCAGGGGACAATTCCCTCAGTTTATCTTTCAAATAGGGAGAATGGCATTATAGGACTATTAGAGGGTATAATTGAGTGAATATATATACACATATATATATAATATATAATATATCACATATATACACACATATATAATACATATGTATATATACATATATAATATATATGTATATATTATATGTATATATACGTATATATCATATATGTATATATGATATATACATATATATATATAAAGTGTATGGAACAGTTTCTGGCATGAAAGAAACACTCAGGGATGGTGGTGGTGGTGATGACGATGATGATGATGATGATGATGATGACAATGATGATAATAATATTTACCAGACTGTCTATTAGTCTCAAGGTATATACCTGGCATGTTTCCTATCATATATTAGGACCTCAAGAATTACTGAAGGAAGAACTTGTGAATAATGTATACATGTGTGCCTCTGGGATGTTTAATAAAAAAGACTCCAAATGAAACTAATTTAAACTCACATGTACTTAAGTATATTAATGTTCATGAATAGTTCACATTCACATATATGTGTTTTTAAACTGATGTTTTGCAGATCACATTGAGAATTTCACAACAGCTCTTAAAGTAATTGGAGAAGCCCTGACTGGCAAATACCACAAAGCCAGAAAGAGGAACAACTTAGGTCAAATAGGAAATGTATTCGCTTTTAAATTCAACAATTGTCTCTATTCTACCTGTTCTGGTTCAGCAGCTGGGAAGGCTTCTACCACCTGCGCCTCCAGAATGAAAATCAACCCTCTCCTCTGGCCCACAGGGACCCCCACAGTCTGAGCCCAACACTTGGTGTCTGCTTCTTTTTTTTTCCATCCCTTGCTAAGAGTCTGAGCTCTGCAATGAGAATGTCTGGGTTCAGATCCTTGTGCAATCCCTCTGGGGCTTAGTCCACCATGTACAGAATAGAGTAACAAGAGTATCCCTCATGTTGAGTTAGTGCGAAGCTTTAATGAGTTAGTCCATGTAAAGTGCTTAGCACAGCACTGAGTACGTGGTGGATGCTTAGTAGGTGGGAATCACTGTACCCTAGTCACTAAGGGCCCAGGCACATGGTGCTATTCACTGGCTCCTTCCACACTCCACAACTTTGCACCTGCTCTTCACACAACATAGTCCTTCTTGATGTTCTTCACTGGATAAACTTCTATTGATTCATCAAGACTCATCACAAAGGGCACGTCAGTAAGGTATGTGATGTGACATGCTCATGCATTCTTAGAGTTTAAAACCTTTCAGGGAAAACAAGCAAATGATAGCACTAACAATAACGACAAGTAACCTTAGGAGTGGACCCTTATAGGACCCTTTCCCAAGCACCCACAGATCTCTCAGGTCTAGGATATTTGACACATCTTTCTATTCATCATTTGATCTAAGTGAGTGCTAGCAAATACCCTGGGAAGAGGATCCTTTTCCCTTAAATTGAAGTGGAAAAACCAGATCTTTGCTGAGTTAGGGAAAGGACTAATATTCGTTGAGTACCTACAATGTTCTGGCACCACACGAGTGTATCATATGTTCTCACATTTAATCTTTACTACAACCCGATGAAGTAGACGGTGTTGTTCATTTTACACAGGGGGAAACTGAAGTATAGAGAGGTCATATTACTTGCTTGCATTACACAGCTATATATATTGGCTCTGGGATTTGAATTCAGATCTCTGTGCTGATGGAGCCTTGTGTTTCCCTAGTTTTGTTGGAGAGGAGATGGAGCAGTACTGGGTTAGGGGAATAGAGAGAAAATAAATGGAAGTGTTAGGGCAGGCAGCAGGCAGGAAAGCCAAATCCTCTACCTTCGCCAATCTTATTAAGGGCCGATCCTGATGAAAATCCTGCCAGGTGCACATCAATAACAGAGAAAAGTATTTCTTTGTAGGCTCATCTTATTTGCAGAATGGGAATTACTGGGCCATGATCACACAGAAAATGTGTTTCACTTGGAAACCAAGAACTTTGATCATCTTATTCTTAATTCATATTGAATTACTCACAGTACGTTGGAAAGCCTGCTTTAAAATCAGTCATTCCTAAACTGGAAACCAGAAACTAATACAAGAGTTGTCAGACTTCAGGCAAGTGATGTGACCTCTTTGAGCCTTAGTTGTCTCTTCTAAAAATGGGATTATTGGAGATATCAACTCAGAGGACAATAATGAGACACTATAAATGAGGTATGACTAGAGTGTACATATAACGTCATTCAAACAGGGACAGTGGGGTGGGGGCCGTGGGGAGGGTGGTCCTGCCAAGAATTATGTTGAGACATCAGCTGTGAATGCACCGTCTTGAGCCAACCAGATTGTGTGGTCACACCAGGTACGATTGATGAGAAGGGCCCAGCACAGTGGCTCACATCTAGTCAGCACCTGCAAGTGATCTTCTCTGATAGGATTTTAAGCACAATTTAAAAATTAAGCTATCTTGAGCCCCTTAAAATTTTCTGAACATGTTAGACTCTCAGGCAGAGAGAAGTCAGCCACGGTCCTATTAGTCATCGGTTATTCACATTCTCGAGTCTGACAGACCAGTGAACATGTAGAGACTCATCAGAACAACATGAGAAGCTTCTCAGGGTAGTTAGGAGAAGAACTGGAGGATTGTTCAAAGGGAAAAGGAAGGGAGGTACGTGCTGTGATCTGTTTAAAAACAAACAGAAAACATACCAGTGTCAGATCAGAAGATGGGCTGGGGGGTAGAAAGGGAAAGAAGGGAGCAAGTTAGAACAGTCCATTTATTAACCAATATCTACTACGGAGTGAAGGTGGAGGCAGCCAGGATGTTCCAGCAAGAACAGAGGGATCTCCAGAGTTGCTCAGCAAGAATACTCTGATGGAAATAGCAGGGGATGAAGGTAAAAATCCCAGGATTTTGTTCTTCCTGACAAACAGTGCATAGTTCATAAATGTTAGTTTCTTTCCATTTGCTTCCTTTGTGTTAAGGATTTGTACAATAATCTGAGAAGCTGGTTTATGGTTTACAACCATATAGCCTCCTATTAGCTTCTGGGGCAAGTAATAGATGACCAGTAACACCTCTTTAATCATCAATCTCTTGTCCCCCCTGACCCCCACCTTGGGCTCTCCATCCCTCCCTCCACATTCATCCACTGACCCAGGAGCTCAGAGTTTGGGGGTGAACAGACAGGCTTACATTTAGTAGGGCAGACAGACACTGAGCAGATAATTAAATAAATGTAGTTAGTGCCCTGAGATGCGAGCCTGCTTCTCACCTCAGGCCCTTGTGGGGTTTTTTGGGTTTTTTTGTTTTGTTTTTGTTTTTGTTTTTGTTTTGTTTTGTTTTGTTTTGCTTTGTTTTGAGGCCCTTGACTTTTGATATGTGTTTGACACACATCAGACACGTCTGACACAACTTGCCTGACCCTGAACTCATGCTCTTCCTCCTGCATATGGCTCTTCTTCCTGCCTTCCCTGTCAGAGCTGACAGCATCAGCTACTCCCAGCCCCTTTCCTTTCCCCTCCACCAACAGTGCATGTTCACGGGAGCAGAGTCTCATGAGAATGAGATTTGTGTTTTCAGACACCTACAGGACACTCCATGGGAAAGCAAGCATTGCAAGGTGCAAATTCTGTCTATTTACTTTTGGTTTGCATTAGAGATGGCCGTGTGTGTGCGTGGGAGCGTGTGTATGGGTGCGTGCACACCTGCGTGTGTGGGGGGATACGGGTGGGAGAAGGGAGCGGGTGGGGGAAGAAGGGATCTCTGAGTTGCTTGGAGGTAGCAATCCTAGTGCTGCCAAGTCCATTACGGACTGAGGACTGGTTCTCTCGTCTTCCTCCCACAGCCACCCTCCCCCAACTTGTCATCTTCATCATCAATAACAGAAGATACAAAATGTGGTAGGAGAGCCCACTGTCCAGTTCAACATGCTTTATCAGAAAAAGAAACTTCTGGGGGTGCTTCGGTGGCTCAGTTGGTTGAAGCATCTGACTTTGGCTCAGGGCACTAATCTCAGGGTCCTGGGATGGAGCTCTGTGTTGGGCTCTGCGCTCAGTGGGGAGCCTATTCGTCCCTCTCTCTCTCTGCTCCTCCCCCTGCTCATGCTCTCTCTCTCTCAAATAAATAAAATCTTAAAAAAAAGAAAGAAAAAAAGAAAAACTTGCTTGCTAAATGCCGTCTGTGACAAGAAAACAGCAGCTCCCATACAGCCTTCACCCAGACACCCTCCACCCCCTCATCTATCATCTATTTACCCATTTGAGTAACGGGAGAAAAAAACCAGCTTCCTGATCAATCTCATTTTCTCCTAGTGTTTGGAATTAAAGATCATTTGCATTTCGACAATGGTGCCGCAGTCCCTTATCCCATCTATCAATTGGAATGGCAAATTGGCTGCCCAGTTTCCATCTGATCTGTAATTGAATAACTGCATGTTATCAACACAAATTTGCAGTTTGGCCTAGAGCTTGTTTTGGGGGGCTTCACTTCTTTACTAAAGCGTTTCTGATTTTAAATTTATTTTGTGTCCACAGAGAGAGAGAGAGAGAGAGAGAGTGTGTGTGTGTGTGTGTGTGTGTGTGTGTGCGCGCGCGCGCGCGCGCGCGCTCACGCGTGTGTAGACTGAGGAGGGGGAAGGAGAGGGGGAGGAGGAAGAGAGAGAGAGAGAAAGGAGGAGAGAGGAGAGGTGTGACTGGGGGTGGGGAAGAGATAGAAACAAAGGGGTTGGAAGGGCAGACATACGTACCACTAATTAATATCGGAAAATAAAATTCTTTCACTTGGGGCCACAGGCAATGAATGTTCCTTGAAAAGTAAGAGTGAAGCCCCTAATACTTAGAGATTTGCAACCAGATAATAACTTTGCAAAATGTGACTGACAGTTACCAGATTATCTCCTTAATCACACCTTTATTTCTCTTAAGCAGGGCTTATGCTCCCAGCAGGTTTCAAACACGTGTTAATGCTGAACATCCCACAGAAGAATCAAAGGGTTGTAGCGACTGTAGCTTGACTGGACTCTACAAACGGAAACATTCAGAAAGAGAGCAGAAAAACCAGTGTGTAGCACACACAGCCTTAGTCTGCTCCGCCTCCAACAAATGTCTCTCACCTCCACCAGAGAAGGATGGAGCTTCACAGAAGGATGATAGAAACGTAGGGGAAGGCATGCAAATCAGCCAACCCTGCAAAAATTCGATAGTTTTTTTTTTCCCCCTCTCAATGAACTCTTAGGATTCTAAGAGTTGGCTGTTTCAAAGGACTAATTCCCATAAGGCATAATTAGCATTTATACGACATTTTATTATGACTGTTCTTTTTCTTTCAATCCAAATGTCTATCTACTCTGAGTAGTTAACCTGGCAGTAAACCCTCAGAAAGAGATGAGGGGGATCAGAGTCCCAGTCTTTGTGGTTTACAATCGAGCCCCACATGATGCCCAAGAACGACCCGAACCTCTTCCCAGGAGTTTGGACACATGGAATAAAGGAAAACAGACACTAGTGAAGGATATAGACTACACTGCATGTATATTAACTTGGTCAACACTGTCATCTGTACTTCAAGCTAGATATTATTAACCCATGTTGGAGATGAGGAAACTGAGCCCAGAGAGACCCATAAACTTGCTCAAAGAACCATATTTAGAAAATCATAGAGTCAGCATTTGAACCTGGATCGTCCTTCATTAGCCGGCTAAGTGAATGGAGCAAAGTGCTCAGGAGCTGTTTGGAGCTGTCCCCTTTGGATCTCATTTTGAATGATCTTCCACTTCGTCTCTGTCCCCTTCCTTCTTTTTGTTGTAAAAATTTCCTGCCTATCTCCAAATGCATGGGTATTGTCATTGGCTTCCCCAGATCCGCTATTTCTACCCAGCTCTGCGCTCTAGAGAACAGCCACCCTTGTCCTCTGGCTTTGAGTTGTGTTGGCCAATGGAAGACCCTTGGTGGCAGGTTGGGTGGAGGGAGGTGACGTTGCTGGGGCATGTTATTTCCCAGGCTCCCACTCCACCAAGTTGCTGTGATGGCTTCCAGGTCCTACCAGACAGCCACCTTCCTCATCCTCTCTCCGACACACAGTCACCCAACATTCCCCAATCCTTCGGTCTCAGGACTCCTTTAGATTTTTATAAAAATTGTTGCAGATCTCCAAAGAGCTTTTGTTTCTCTCTCAGTGTTTACCATATTAAAAATTAAAGCTGAGAGTTCTTAAACACAAGAATACACAAACATCCATTCCATTAGCTATCGGAGCAATGACTTTATCACAAGTCCTGCTGCCTTTGCAAAACTCCACTGTGCACTCATGAGAGAATAAGAGTGAAGAAGGGCAGATACAGGTATTATTGTAAAGGCATAAAATGTATTACTGTAAGAACAGTTTTGACCTTGTGGACCTCAAAGAAAAAGTTTCAGAGAACCCCACAGGTTTCTGGCTTTGAGAACTGCCACCCAAACTGCTCCTTCAGACACTCTGGGATGCTTTTCCATGCCTTGTTGGATGTGCTCACTCTGCTCATGCCTTTATAATTACTCCCTTTACTCAATTCTCTTCAGTCACTTCGCTGGAGAACGCCCACTCTTCCTGCAGGAACCCTGACCCATCACTGTTAGAAGATGGCTGGAATGTCACCCTGGAGGAAGGGCTGAGGTCAGAGAAGCTGCTCAGGAATGCCAGGAGCAAAGAAAATCTTTCCTCCTGCCTGCACTGACCTTTTTCTTACGAACTGTCCCTTGTCTTTAAATTATATTCATCATATCTTCACTGATAAAATAAAGTATCTAGAATCAGAGAGATGACTGTTCCTCTTCCCCAGGCCCAGGCCAGAATATGAGAGATCCATGTTCTGTTAGCGGTGTAGACAAACTGAACCATCGTCCTAGGAGGACAAGTAAGACTCTGGAAACCAAGTTCATGAGGAAGAGATGAAGCTATAGTTTCCTTTGAAGAAAACCCTTGGAGCAACTTGGCCATTTCCAGTTATCTCTACATGAGTTGGCCTTTCTCGTTTCAGGGAAGAATTCTTCATTCCCTCCACTGGACTTCCACAGAGTTTGGAACAGATGTCAGTTGCCTGATACCACTTTCTACTGTCATTATTTGCATACTTCTCTTCTCCCCTTTCTGGCTGATAGCTCCTTAAGACAGTTTTAGTCACCAAGGAGGTCCTATCTTGGGTGTGCAATAAATGTTTGTTGAAAGAAAGTAGAGATGGAACTCTTTTTCATCACTGCCATTTTATTTCCCATAGTCAGTTGGAGACAGGTAAGCCTTTGCTTACCTGCAAAGGTATTTGTTTTTAACAACTTTCTTGAAATATAATTGATCTACAAAGAACTGCACATATTGAACTTAAACGATTTGATGAACTTGGACATACCCCAGGGCCCCTGATACCATTAGCCCAATCAAGGACATGTCCAATATCTTCCAAAGTTTGCTTGTGTTTATGTCTCTTTTCCATTTACTTATTTTTCTGTGGCAAGAATACTTAACATGAGATCGACCCTCTTACATTTTGAAGTGCAAATACTGTATCATTAACTACAGGCACCATGTTGGACAGCAGTTCTCTAGAATTTATTCATCTGACTGATGAGTAACTGAAACTTTGTACCTATTGGACAACAACTCCCCATGTCTCTCACCCTGGTCCCTGGAAATCACCATGGCATTTTCTACATGGAAGAGTTTGACTATCATAGGTATTTCATATAGGTGGGAATCTTACTGTTATTTTTATAAATCACCCAGGAAGTAACTGAATGTGTCTACAGGAGTAGAAACGGAAGCCCCAGAAATACTTGTGCAGATACTGTGATACCTTGTGGTTAAAGTGTATTTGCAATTAAAAAAAACCCCAAAAACCCTTTATTTCAATCCCGGCCCCATCACCGACCAATGGAGCTGCCTGCCACAAGCCACTCCCTTTCTCTAAGCTTCAGGTTTTCAGAACGGTCTGATGCCAACTTGTGTCTGTGGTTCCCCATCTCAGAGTGTCACCATAAGGGAGCTGGTAAGCCACAAGATACTGAATACTGTTGGCTGCCTAAAAAATTAGTATCTCTGCCTCATATCTGAATTATGTTTTTGCATATACAGAGATGTGGCTATAATTGATAAAATATGACTCCTATCAGTCTTGAAATTGTTATATCTGTTTTATCTTTTTTCCCAATTAAGAGATAATAAAATTATCTGGTGTTGTGGGCTCTTCAAAATATCTGACACTAGAAAGAAGCTCTTGTTCTTGGAAAACTTGGAAATCATTGAGCCCTGAGTCTTGGTTTTGACTCTGAAGCCTGTGGATCTGATGCGGAGGGCAGGAACTGGGCAGCTTCTGCCACCTGCACACAGGAAGGCCTTTGCTAATTAAAGTTATAAATCCTGAGGTAGGAAACATCCAGAAAAAGCCAATGGACATGTTTTCTAATTTAATTCCTTCACCACAGACAGTATCCATGATATAAACACAAGGCCCCATATTATGAGAAGATTATAAAAGTGTTTAAAGGTATGGATATAATACATTTTTTTTTCTGAAGCAGTCAGAACATTACTTGCTTTCTTTTCATCCATCCTAATCTATTATCACTCCAAAATATTTTAGAAATTTCGGGGGAAAATGAAAGCTACTGAACAATATATTTTGGGAACCATTAGATAGAATGAAAGAAATGTTAACTTTCAGGGATATTTGCCAAAGCCCAGTTGAAGAAACTCAGTGACAACTGAACAGGAATTCTCAACCCTTTGAACTAAGAAACTAAAAAGTAATATTTGAAAATACTTTTCAGTAACATTTTTTTCTACATTTTTCTACTTACTAAAATAATTTAATACCACTGTAGAATTTGGAAAATACAGAGAAGCTCAAAGGAAGAATATATAAACTACTATTAATCTACATACAGTATTTTATATTTTTGCTATATCTCTATGTTTAGAAATTTATAATTATTTCATATTATTAATGCTGTTTGATAACTTGCTTTCTCTTAAGATATTTATTGTATGCTATTAGTCACATATAAAGTACTATAGGTAAGATATATGCAAGTTATAAAGCATGATAAAAAACTGAACAATCATGAAGCCACTTCTCAACTTATAGGATCAAATATCACCAGTATGGTTGACCCTATCTCTGAACTCATCTAAAATTCCACCATGTGGTAATTATCACTTTTTAAAATTTTTATTTACTTATTGGTCAGACAGAGAGCAGGGGGAGCAGCAGGCAGAGGGAGAAGGAGGCTCCTTGCTGAGCAAGGAACCTGATGCGGGACTTATTCCCCAGGAGCCCAGGAGCCCATGACCTCAGGTTAAGCCAAAGGCAGATGTTTAACCAACTGAGGCACCCGGGGGTCCTACCAGCATGTGGTAATTATGCAAAACTATTTTTTAAGATTTTTAAAATTTATTTGACAGAGAGAGAGAGATTACAAGCAGGCAGAGAGAGAGGAAGAAGCAGGCTCCCTGCCGAGCAGAGAGACCGATGCGGGCCTCGATCCCAGGACCCTGGGATCATGACCTGAGCTGAAGGCAGAGGCATTAACCCACTGAGCCACCCAGGCACCCAAAACTTTTTATTTATAATACCTTCCTTTAAAATTTGTTTTTTAAACCACCTAAACAATATTTTTATTCTAAGAGTGCTTGTTTGAAAAAACAGTAGTGTTTAATACTACAAGTTTTTCTTCCAGATTATTTTTTGTTTGATTATACATTTGTGATTCATCTAGTTATTTTACACATAACCATATTTCAAAATTTTCATTGCTGTATAATACTGTGTGAATATACTGCATTTTTATCTATTCTGTTGATGGACATTTGGATTTCAAGTTTCCTTTTCTTTTTCTACTTCAAAAGAAAAATGCTGTCATGCAAATTTTTCTATTTGTTTCCTGATACATTGTGTAGGCATTTTTCTAGGGCAAATACCAGGAGTGGACTGGGTCATAGATACATACATATAATACTAAATTGTTTTCCAAAGTGGCTGTATTCCATTACCAGCATATAGAAATCTTTATTCTTGAACATCCTCAACAATATTAGATATATTCCATTTGATGTTGCCTATTTATATCTCATATAGCCTCAGTTTGCATTTGGTTAATTACCTATAAATGTATACTGGACATTTGTATTTTCTTCTCTGTGGCATACCTATGCAAGTTTTTTACCTATTTATTGTTTTGATTGACCTTTTCTTTTTTTTTAAAGATTTTTATTTATTTATTTATTTGACAGAGAGAGAGAGAGAGATCACAAGTAGGCAGAGAGGCAGGCAGAGAGAGAGGAGGAATCAGGCTCCCTGCCGAACAGAGAGCCCGATGCGGGGCTCAATCCAAGGACCCTGAGATCATGACTGGAGCCGAAGGCAGAGGCTTTAACCCACTGAGCCACCCAGGCGCCCCTGATTGACCTTTTCTTACCAGTGTACAGCCAACACTACTGCTTATTAGAAAAGGGGACTCCCTTTACTGTTATGGGATTTAGGGCTGACATCTTAACTGACCAATCAGAAGCTACTTCTAACCCCTTCTCCCTTGCTGCCTTCTCATACTGAAACTGCAAATCCAAACACTTTCCCAGACTCCCTTGCAGTTAGGAATGGCCACGGAACTCATTTTGGAGCTTTGTCATGTAAGCATAAGTCTTTTGTGGATGTATTTGAGAGAGCTCTTGCTTTCCTGATAAAATTATACAAATGCAACTGTCACAACCCTGTGCCATCCTTGCTTCATCCTGACTTGAGCACAGACGTGATGCTGGCAACTACAGCAGCCATGTGGTGAGCATGAGGGAAAGGCAAACTGATTCTTGAAAATTCTGGCCTTGACAATTCTTTTATCCATCCATCTCCAAATTTCTGGTTATGGCATTTTTAAAAATCCCAGTTTTCTTAAATACTGTAAATCTAATTTTCTGTCAATGAGAGTTTGATGCCTGCCTGTCTGAGATGGCAGCTTCTATTCACTCAGTCCCCAAGCTAGAGCCTCACATCCAGCAGCACCCCAAAAAGTCGTAAAGAAGTTTTATAAGAAATTTGAATTCAAAATACAAATTTCTTAACAAAGTTAGTATGATCTGGCCACTCCCTTCCTTTTCATCCTCATGTTGTATCACACTGCCTTTTATGTCTGTGGCTTTGTGCACCTTTATTGTTTCCAAGAAAATACTAAATTCTTTCCTACCCTATGGACGTCCCACATTCTATTTTATTTGACTAGATTCCCTATTGCCCTAACTTTCCTTCCCATTCTCAATAAATCCCACTTGTTATTATCTTTTTGTAAACTAAGTCACCATAAGTGTGCTCCAGGAGGCTTTGAGTGCCCGTAGAGTAGACTCTGTGTCAGTTTTGTTAACTGCAGACTCAGCATCACCTAGCACAGCACATGGGAGATAGGAAGCACTCAAGAATACTATGTTAGATAAATAGGAGTATTTTGTGTCAGTCAAGTGTCAGGCAAAGCCTAACCTTACTTTCTCTTTCCCTTTCCCAATCTCAAGGTTTTCACCTTTGGGATGGCTAATAATCCATACCTATTGGTATGGCTTGAGAATTAAAAGTGATCATCGTGTATGTGCTTAGACAGGTGCTTGGAATGCGGTTCAGGTCATTTACCTTTCATAAGGGGAATCTTTATGCCCCAGCAGCAAATTTTCCTTCAAACTTCTGTTCTGCACACCTTAAAAGTAATATTTGGTATAATTATTATTAGTGATAATTATAATCCAATCCATTGGGTGTTGAGTGCTTGCTCATATATTTTATAGGCCAAGCACTTTACACACATTACCTCTTTTTAAATGTAATCTCTGTTATTATCCCTTTTTAATAGATGAGGCTAAATGGGACTAGGCTCAATCCTCTTAGGGCACTCAGCCATTGCCTGTGGACATTCATAGTGAAACTGCTTGGTCAGACACTACCTAACCAGGGCGTCTGCTATTTACAGGATACATCGTACATTCTGTACACTTGCTTCATTTTGCTCTTTTTCTGAGAAAAAGGCAAAGCAGAATAAAATGCACTGATATAATATTTATTTATTTATTTATTTATTTATGGTAAGAAAAGTAACTTCCAAACTGCTCTGAGGTCAATACAGACTTTCATTCCAATCTTCTCTACTCCTAGATCCACAGACTCTGGAATGAAAATGGATGCTCCGGCTGGTGACCCGAAGGCAGGATCCTCAACTAGAAAACAATGACCGAGTCAGGCTTTGTGCGGCAGACTTCTGAGGTCCAGAAAGTAGATTAATACACATTACACAGATCTGGCTATAATAACTGCAAACAAAAGACAGTTGTTTTGGCCAGAGTCCCTACTTTAGAACCTTACATGTAGGGGGTGCTTAATAAATGATGGTTGAAATGCATTCCATGAGTCTCATGATATAGTGAGATCTTATTACAATGTTCAAGGTAGTTTATTCTGAATGCCACTCAATTTCATGAAGCAATTGACATTCTCCAAAATTTGCCCCAACCTAGCCCTCCAGTGTCTTCTGTTGACATTCTACCCTTAGCCTGTGGCTCTAACTACACTCAAATACTGTCTCCAAGATACCCCCTAATCTTTAGCACCTCTGTGCATTTGCTTGTTTTTAAGAATTCCCACACCCCAGACCCAACTCTTAAAAAGCAAACAAACAAACAAAACAGGTGAACTTATCCTTTAGGTACTTGTTAGGTTGACTTTTTTACTCCATTAAGCCTGTCCCAGGTAAGACATATCTACACCCATAAACTTCCCAATCTTCTAGATATAATTATGGCAACATTTTCCATCTTGTGGCACAGTGTGGCTGGTGGATAAAGTGTAGACTTTAGAGTTGGAAATACATGTGCACAAATTCCAGCCCTGTCACATAAAACTCATGCACTCTGGTGTGATTTACCTAAATGTGAGCTTCCATTTTCTCTTTGGAAGTGAGGATGTTATGAGCCGCCTACTATGGCTGCTGTGGGAATAAGGAAGAGACATTTCGAGGGCCCAGCAAAGAGTGTGGTTCACGGTCAGCAGCTGCCTTGATCTACTTATTCAGGTTCTCGGCTCAAACACCATCTTTCAAGAACAGCTCTTACAAACATCCCACCCTTCCAAGGCACTCCCCTCTTTAAGCTTTGGTGCAGGCTGTGAAAGTTCAAATTCCAACTCTACCACCCACTAGCTTGGGTACATTACTTAGTTCTCCTTCTGCACCTTCCTCAGATGGGAAATGGGACTACCGTATCTTGGCTATTGTAGGATGGTGGCTACGCTTGTGGTAAGCATAGCGTGACTGACAGAGGTGTGGAATCACTGTGTTGTACACCTGCAACTAATGTACCATTGTATGTCAACTCTACTTCAATAAAATTTTAATTAAAAATGGTGCTAATAATCATAAACTTACAGGCATGTTTTAGGGAACAGAGAAATCTTAGATTAAACCTCAGAATACATTCTGGATGTAAGTGTATTGTTCACTCCTCTTTCCTGGGGGTCCACATTACTGCCTCGTTCAAGGAGATACTCATTCCATATCTGCTGAATTAATGAAAGCACTCTCCCTGGCATCTATCCCTGGTGCTTAGAACATAGGCTCCTCTGGGGCAGGAAGAGGATGACACCACTATTGGGTTCTTAGCACCTAGCATCGGGTCTGGCACCAGGTGAGGCTTAGTCGGTGCATGGAATGGAAGGGGTGTTTCCCACGTGTATTCCTGCTGTGTTCTGCTGGAAGTGAGTTCATTAGCATTAGCATCAGCTGGCAGAACAGCCAGCACACTGCCCACCTCTCAGCAACCTCGTGCCACCGCTTACTCAAGCTCACTTAACAGGGGGTGACCCAGGAATGGAAAGCTACTTCCTCTCTGGCATGACAAAGATTCAGACCATTGTCTCTCTTGACTGGGTCCAAGATTTACCTTGTTCTGTTGGCAGATTCACTTAGACGATGCCCTGTCTGGCTGGCAGCAAGAGGACTCTATTTCTTTCTTGTGGGTCTAATCCCTTGAATCAATATTTGTTCCCATCTCCCCCTGCTGACTGACAGAGACTATGAAGCAGATGGGGCATCTTCAAAGTTAGATGACGAGTGTGGGCCATGAGACGGGGCTCTGAGAAAGAGAAAGAAGGGCCCATCCCAATGGCATCTCAACATGCCAGGGACTTTGGTTTCCAGTAAAACTAGTCACTTCCATAGTGAGTTCATTTAACCTCTTTGCAAGCTTCCCAAAAGGGGTAGTGTAGAAGGAGTGGAGGGTCAGCCAATTGAAATTCAGTCCAACCGACAAAGAGAAGTAGGCCATGGCTGACTAACAGAGAGGCATTGACCAAAAGAAGCCTTGGCACTGAGCGTCCACACTGCTTGAATGCTCTTTTCTTCCCAAACAAGAGGACCTCCCAAAGCATGAAGTCGTATTGCCCATGTCTGGGTTTATACAGTGTGTGTTTCTCTCATGTAGTGCCCACAGCATGATTCCTCTGGCTCACTCTCCATTCTCTCCCTTCATCTCTATGGACACAGACTATTTTTGTCCATTCTCAATACCCTCGCTCAGATTATTGCCAGATGTAATATCTACACATAACCCGCAGGCAGATTCTGAGTCTGCTGCTAGACAGATGCCATTTCATACTGTAGTCTTTCTTCATGCCAAGGGACGCATCCTTCCCCAAGTCCTCTTCTAGCTGATCACTTTTTAGATCCAACGAGAGGAGAGATGGGGAGAGAGAGAAGAGAGACTGAGGAAGCCAAGGAGTAGGAGATTTGAAATTGTGGACTTTTAAACCAAGTGCAGCAGAAGGCTGCTCAAGAGAATGGCATAACTTCCTTAATTCTGTGTGTCCTTGAAAATGGGTATGAGAGCTGAAGCATGAAGACATCAATCAAAAAACTTGTAGCATCAGGACATTCTCTTAAAAGCTAAAAGTCATGAAACATTCACGAATTTCTCTTACTTTTTAGATATAACCGCTGATATAGTCCTTTCATTTTCTATACGATGTCTAATTTGGCTCTTTTTTTGCACAGCAGAACACTAGTTGGCATGTTTCATTTTCAAATGTGTCCAACTGAGACTGGACTTTCCTTTTTGTTCAAGTTTGAAATGTGTTGTCCTTGACTCAGTTTTATTATGGTAATAAGACCTAACTTCTGCTTTCTGTAGTTGTCACTTAGCTATCCTAGCTATTGTTACTGCTCTTCTCATCACAGATGAGGAAGGCAATGTCATTGTGGTCTGGGGCTCAGCATCCACAGGCTTACACTGCTCGTTTCATCAATGGAATGGAATGACAATGGCATAGACAGTAGAAAAGTTTTGGTTGCTAGAGAATCAAATGTTACATAGTCGAGGGCCATCTGTGGTGGGCAAAAACATGGGCTTTGCAAACAAAAGAGGACTTTGAATCCAGTGCACTGCTTCCAAAACTCTTTCCATAGTTTCTGGGGTTCAAAAGACCATCCTATCTTTAAAGGTCAGTGCTATAAATATCAACATCCTAGTGAGCAAAAGTCTGGTAACGGGAGGAATGAGGCATCAGAATAAGAATACGTTGTATTGTTGGCTAGTAGAGAAATTTATTTGCCCTGGAGAGCCTTGGCCACTTTTAACACTTGGCAACTCTTTTGTCTGTCAGCGAACCCAAGGCCACCCATGCTGGGCTTTCAGTAGGGCAGAATGAAGGTCATGGGCTTTGGAATCTGGGAGACCTGGCCCACCTCTGGGCTCCCATCATCTGCATGAACTTGGGTACGTTAAGTACATTCTCTGAAACTTTGTTTCGCTGTTAAAATCTTATAAAATGGAGACAGTGCTGATTACTTAATACTAATTCTTAGGAGTGTTATGGGTTTAAGTGGGTGTATAAAATTATTAGCACAATCTGATGTATAATGAATACACAGACCCGTAGTTTTCAGCTGAAGGAGATTTTGCTGCCTGGGGGACATCAGACAATTTCGGAGATCCTGGGGGTATTATATGCTACTGGCATCTAGTGGGTAGGTGTCAGCGATGCTGCCACTCAGTCCTAACATATACCTGATGAACACTACAGTGCACAGGACAACCCCTGGAATAAGGAAATACTGATCTCAACATGTTCATAGTGCCAAGGCTGCAGAACTCTGGCTAGATAAGTAATAGTCATTATGCATCAGGCATTTTCTCAAAAGTACACCTCTGATCTCTTTCAATTGTACAGGTTCTAAAATGTGGACGCTGAATTTTAAGGCTGGTAAAAATGAAAACATTCACTCATTTACAGAAAATTTCCATATATATATTATCTCATTTGACTTTCAAAAGGACCTGTTTATAAGTCATATTAATGCCATCCTCATTTTATAAGTAGACAAACTGATGCTTAGAGATCTTAGGTCACTCAGCTGGTAAACGGCACCTTTTACTAGACTAGACTCTCATTCTCCTGCTTTTAGGTCTTACACACTGTCCACAGGCATCTAGTGTGCTTAGCTAACACAGAAGTGCTGCTCTGAATACTTGGGGTAATCTGTTCATCTGTGAAATGGGACAAGTCATACTGATCTCTGGAGAGCCTTTATTATAAGGGTGATGTGAAAGGATGCACAGACGAGGCATTCAGAAGTCAGAGCTCTGTCAATGTCCCTGCTTCATCTTGATGACTGGGCCGTGAAGACTTCCTGTTTGGAAGCCAGGAGACTCCTCAAGGCTGAGCCAGGCCTCATGTGCTTGCGTTCACCAGCGTTAGCCTCTGCACCAGCCTCAGGCTCCCCCATGGCTTTTCACACTGAGTGACGTTGCCTGTCCGGTGCCACCCTGTGCTGCTCACCCAGACTTTGTAGGAGCCTTCAATCCTTCCAGCTCCCAGTCCCCTGGAGCTGACACCTTGAAAACCATGTCATTGCTCTCTCATTACCTATCGGGAGGGTCACCTTTCTGACGGCTTTGAAAATTCTCTATATTAAAAAAAGAAACTTTTTTAGCAGAGAAGACAGATTACTTTATAATTCTGACATGCTCTCCTTATTATGACATGAAACAGTGTTCTTGTCGCTTTTGCTTGAGGGGCATTTAATGGTTGACTTTGGCTCACCTGGCATGTTGCTATGATATATTGACTATTTGGTCCTACCTTCCATAAACTTCACATATTCCTTCCTCCCTCCCTCCCTTCCTTCCTTCCTTCTGCTCGCCCTCCCTCCCTTCCTTCCTTCCTTCCTTTACATTCATTCATTTGTTCATTCATTCACTCAACTGTGCACTTGAATATCTACTGTGAATCTAGCACTCTGCTGGGCATTTACTGGATTAAGAAATACATTTATATTCAGTTCTTGATCCTGAGGATGCCCCACTCTAGTAGCAATGTGAAGGTATAAAGAAGATAAATTTTTAAAGTGTTATGTAAAATAAAAGAGGTGTGTCTTGGACCTAACAGCTAAAGCTCTGGCAGGATGGAAAGCAGAATTGGCAGTGGATTGGCAGAGCAGGGTGTCCGTTTCACTCCGGATGGGTATAGGTCAGGCAGCAGAGCTGAAGATGGGATAGTGTTGGAATATACTGTAATCCATGTGCAGTGGATGGAGGAGGAGTGAGTACTCATGACTAACACTAGAGGATGATACTTCACCCAAGAAGAAGACCTGAATGCCAATATTTTACCCCTTAGTGACTTTTAATGGTCCTGACATATACCTGATGAATAATATCTTAAAGGCACCCCTGAGTATCTTAGTATATTAGCAGAAAGCTGTAGAAAGGGGATTTACTAACTCTGCCAGGGATGGAGTGTGGGCAGTGCCACAGACGATGTGATATTTGAACAGGGTATTAAGTATTCAGACTGGCTCCCACACGGGGAAGGAAAATAAGTGCCCTCTGGGCAGAGCCAAGGTGAAGGTGATGCCCTCCGAGAAGGCTGGGGATGCGTTTAGAGCAAAAGCACAGAGGAGGCCAAGGAGAGGTCAAGTTTGAGGGCACACAGAGGCCATTGGAATGCTGGGCCATGGCATCTGGACCCTCTCCGCAGAGCTTGTAAGGTTTGTGGCCAATTGATGCAGAAGGGCCCCCTGGTAGGATCTGTACCTTGGACACGTTGCTCTGGGAACAGTATGGGACTGTGGGATGACAGGCCAGAAACTCAGAGGTGGGCGGCAAGGGCGCAAGCCAGACAGCTGCTGCCACCGCCCCAGAGAGACTGTGAGCCCCCACCCCCACCCCCCACTCAGGTTTCATGTAGCTGGACAGCCTAGTGCCCCCTTCTGAAGGCTGGTCACCCATCCTTCCATTCAGATGACCCAGTTCATATTCAGAAAAGCAAAACAAAACAAGGAAACTGCCAAGGATGAATGAGTTTCTTAAATATAAGACACAACTAATACGTGTTAAATGCTATGCTTCATCAGGCACAACACTCAGGATACCACACATATCATGTGAGTTCATCTTATTAATGATTACAAAGCAGGCTCTATGAGGTCTGTGGTTCGGTTCAGCAAGTTCAGGGATTTGCCCAAGGTCACAGAGCAGCAGGTGGGGAGCTAGGATTTGAACCCCAGTCTGTCCAGCTCTAAAGCCTTCTGCCCCAAGGTATCCTACTGACTACAGCAAGTCCATCATTATTAAGATGAGAAATGCCTGCAAGTTGTTAATATCACCTTCCTTTCTAGGGTCTGATTCAGCATCTTTGAAGTACCAAGGTGGGTGGATAAACCAAAGATTTTGGGTAGGGAAGGAAGTTGTGGGAAAGAAGAAAAAGAAAATAAAATGTCTCCCTCCAGCTTTTGTTTTGGGTTTGTGTTAAGTCCATTATCCTCTTTGGATCTGAGATTTTTCTCCAGTAAGACGTAATAAGGGAACAAAATCATATGCAAGACACATATATTTCAGTTGTACTCAATGTCTTTGTTTATCTTAACTTCAAATTGAACTGGGTTTTTTGAATTTTATCTGGGAAATTGGACAACATAAAAACAAAGGCATCACTGATTAAAATCAGAAGGAAAGGTTGAGGGAGGTACGGAGGAGCTGGTTTCCTCTTGCAGAGCGGCAAACCCGTTCTTACCACCTATAATGAGACTTAAAGAAACAAAGTTGCTTGGTGACAGAGGGTCAGTATACTTATTGTGATGAACACTGAGTAACATCTAGAATTGTTGAATCATTACACTGTACACCTGAAACAACGTCATACGTTGATTACACTTTACTTTAAAAAAACTAAAAATGACACTTTGATCAGGAAAAAAATATAAAAATTAAAAGAGAAGGAAACTGAAGTTTAAGTTTAGTATTTGTAGTTATCAAGGTAAAAGTAAAAACTGCTTGTAAAACTAGGACTGAGCAGTAGAATAAAGCAATAAAACCCCTGGGGAGGAAGGGAGGAGACAAGGGAAGTGATACAAGGCACTAAATTGTTTTAAAGGAAGGAGCTAAGATACAGGCTGCAGCAGAAGAATCACAAAGTAAAAGCATAAAGATATTATTTAGCATTATGGTGGTAATTGCTGAAGAACTAAAAATTAAACAATTAAAAATGGCTTTCTCTGGGCAGTAGGGCTTAGAAAGTGGGTAGAGAGAGAAACAGTTACTTTTCATTTTATTCCACCCTCATTAGATTTTAAAATTTTATGCCATGTGTAAAATTAGATTAAAAAGAAAGTAATTATATTAATCATTATTACTGCCAACCATCATTCAGCATACTGTAAGAGTTTTGCTCGTGTGTAATCTCATGTCCTCAATCTAAGGCTTTCTTTTTTGCCTCCATCATCCTCATTTGGGTGTAAAACTATTAACAACCAGGTTTGCAAACCCAAAGGATGCACAGATATCTGCTCTTGATTTGCCATGTGTGCCAAAAGTATTCCCATGCTGTCTAGTATTAAAAAAGGATAAAAACTTTCTCATAAATAAATGTGGTCCATTTAATTTAAAACAAATATTTGAGGACAGGAACCTCCCCCCCCAGCATGCCTTTAATTGTGAGTTGCTATACATTACTCTTCACAAACTTGCAAAAGAATTATGAATACATAAGCTGAAATCAAAATATAGCTGACCCTTGAACAACATGGGTTTGAATCGTGCAGGTCTGCTTATATGAGGATTTTTTTCCTGATAAATACAGATAGTGCTATAAATGTATTTTCTCTTCCTTATGATATTCCCAATAACATTTTCTTTTCTATAGCTTACTTTCTTCAAAGAATATGGTATATAATATATATAATATACGATATGCATTAATCAACTGTTTATGTTATCAGTAGTGTTCCGGTCAACAGTTGCATTCTGGGGGAGTTGGAAGTTAAATGTGGATTTTGACTGCACAGGAGGTCAGCGGCCCTAACCTCTGTGTTGTTCACGGGTCAACTGTATTAGCCCGAGCCAAGTTTGGTTGATTTGCTTCACTTTTGATCTAACTTAGAAATACGTGGATTTTTCACTTGACACTTCCATTCATTTGGAAGGAAGGCACAAGATTTCAGCTGCGGTGATCTGAAAGAGTCGAATGTTAAAAAGTCCCTTGATGGCAAGGCCTGATCCTGTGTATGTGTGTGTGAGTGAGTGATATAGTGTGACTGAGAGACCACAGTTCAGACCATACAAAAGTTGCTGATTCCGAGGTGAAGTCTCACTAAGAGAATGCTCGTTAAGTACTGTAAAGACATACAGCTGTAGCTTATGGTGAGTGGCACTTTCACCCAAAATACTGCTAATGCCTCCTGCAACCCACACACAGCAGGTCACCTTGCTTCATGTGGATCTTTCCAGTCCTTGAGCCCCGTCACCATCACCGGAAGGCTGTAGTCCTTTAGTACAAACTTCATGTGCGTTAACGTACGCCGTATTTATAAGGGCATTGAAGATGCTCCATGAGCTTGCTGGAGCTGCCAGGATGGACAGAAGTACCTAGACGTTCTTCCCACACAGCACTGCATGGAGGATGCCAAAGGCACATCAGAGCAACTACTCTTGGGCTAGGCTCTTCTTTCCACTTTGCCTTGTGACAGAATCAAACCCTTCCTTCACAGCCTGGCCCAAAAAAGACATTCTGTCTCCCTCGAAGATTAGGAACTGACATCTTCTTCTCCATGCCTTCCAGAATTATTTTGAAGACTAAATAGGATGATGATGGCACTAATGAATCATTGAATACTACAACAAAAACTTATGATGTACTGTATGAGGGCTAACCAAACATAATAAAGTAATAATAATAATAAAAGGTGATGATGGAAGCACATGCCCAGGTTAATGAACTAATAATTTATAATATTTAAAAGGAGAACATCAAGGCCTATCTGGCTCCAGTGCAAAAGACGTAAGGACAGTAAAAGTAACAACAAAAACAGCAACAGCTGCCACCATCATTTCCACTATTTATTGAGTGATTATGAGTATTTTAGCAGTTTTATACTTTTCATCTTATTTAATTCTAACCATAGGATGGGGCATTATTATTCTTCATTTCAAAATGAGGAAAATAAGGCCCAGAGGGGTTAACATCTAAGCTACATAAAGAACTCATATAACTCAATAGCAAACTTCTTTTAAAAAATGGGGGCGCCTGGGTGGCTCAGTGGGTTAAGCGTCTGCCTTCAGCTCAGGTCATGATCTCAGGGTCCTGGGATCGAGTCCTGCATTGGGCTCTCTGCTCAGCAGGGAGCCTGCTTCCCCCCCCCCCGCCTGCCTCTCTGCCTACTTGTGATCTCTCACTCTCTGTCAAATAAAGAAATAAAATCTTTAAAAATAAATAAATAAAAATGGATTAAAAATGGCAGAGGAACGAAATAGATATTTTTCAATAGAAGACATACAGGTGGCTAACAAATACATGAGAAGGTCTTCTACATCAGTAATCAGCAGAGAAATGCAAATCAAAATCACAGTGAAATATCACCTCGTACCTGTTAGAATGGCTAGTCACAAAAAGACAGAAAATAACAAGCAGTGGTAAGGATGTAGAGAAAAGGAAACTCTTGTGAATTGTTGGGAATATAGATTGGTCCAGCCCCTATGGATAACAATATGGAGGTTCCTCAAAAAATTAAAAATACAACTACCATATGATCTAGCAATTCCACTTCTGGGTATTTATCCAAAGGAAGTGAAAACACGAACATGGAAAGATGCAGGCACCCCACACAATCGCAGATTTCTTTACAATAGCCGAGACATGGAAACCACCTAAGTGCCCACTGACAGATGAATGGGTAAAGATGTGGTGTACACACACACACACACACACACACACTCACACATTCAGTGGAATAATATTCAGCCATTTTTTAAAAAAAACAAACCTCAAGGAAATTCTGCCTTTTGAGACAATATGGATGGATCTTGAGAGCATTTTGCTAAGTGAAATAAGTGAGAGAAATACAAATACCATATGATGTCACTTATATGTGGAATTATAAACAAAACAAAACAAAAACACTGAATTCATAGATACAGAGAACAGACTGATGGTTGCCAGAGGCGAGGGGTTGGGGCAGATGGGTGAGTGTGATCAAAAGTTACAGACCCCAAGCTATAAAGTAAGTCCTGGGGCTGTAATATACAGCATGGTGACTATGGTTAATCATACTGTATTGTATATTTGAAAGTTGTGAAGAGAACAGATCTTAAATATTCTTGTGTGTCCACTGTTGCTAGGCCAGCATAGGACCTGACAGATCTGAATAGGAGTCTAGAAAAAAACTATAACTATGTGTGGTGATGGATGTTAACTAGAGTTTCTGTGGTGATCATTAGCAATATATACACAGATTAAATCATTTGGTTGTACCTGAAACTAATATAATGTCATATGCCAAATTACATCTCAATTTAAAGTATATATATATATATATATATATATATATATATAAAGAAAAGATGGCACAGAGATGTTGAGTAACTAGCCTAGAAGCACAGAGCAAAGCAGCTGCAAGGCCATACTTCCAAGCTAGATCAGTTCCACTGCAAAGTCTATGTTACAGACTAGTCCATGGAACTGCCTCTTTGGAATTTAGCAAGAAGGAAAACTGATACAAAAAAGCAGAAGCAGGTTACAAACAAGCATTGAGAAATGTATGTGTAGCCTACCTTGTCTAGTCACAGGCCTAAAGGCACCTTCTAGGAAGTCATCCATCCAGCAGGCAATTTTAAGGCACGCATGCCAAATAGACATGATGGCACATTGCTGCATGGTGATTGGGGGCAGAGAACACAGGAAAGGGTGGGCTGTCAGCAAACAAGAAGGACGTGGGGTTATGCAGCCTGGTACACAGCCGACTGCCTCCACCATACTGAGCCAAGCAGCAAACGAAGCTGATCAGACACCTTCTGGTGTCCGCCGCTCTGGGGACCCCAGAGAGATTGCTGCCACCCAATGGGGCTTCTGATTGCAATGAGGATTTAAAAGCATAAAACAATGTGTGAAGTGTACTTGATGGGCATTAGCTGTTCCACAGAGAGGCAGTTTTATGGACTAGTCTATAGCATGGGCTTCCCACGGAAACTGAGCTGGGCTGGAATTACAGCTTTGCAGCTTCTTTGCTCTGTGATTCTGGGCTGATTACTCAACTTCTCTTTAGATGAATTTGAAAATTTTAGTAAGATGAAAATTGTAAAGTCCTTAATATGTCCATAACAGGTATTCAGTAAATGGTGGAAATCGTGTTAGTAGTAGTTGTTGCTTTGTTTGTTTGTTTGTTTGCTTATGAGAGAGCGAGCACGAGCATGCATAAGCTGAATGAAGGGCAGAGGGAGAGGGAGAGAGAGAATCCCACACCCAGCACGGAGCCCAACACAGGGCTAGATCTCCATACCCTGAGATCATGACCTGAGCTGAAATTAAGAGTCAGACACTTGTGTGCCCCTGTTGTTATTTGATAATTCTTAGGTCTTTTGCACTAGCAGCAGACAGGCCTTGGCTTTTTTTCTAGACTCCTATTCAGATCTGTCAGGTCCTATGCTGGCCTAGCAACAGTGGACACGCAGCTTCCTGGCTGGACCAGACAATGGCTCAGAATTAGAGTTTGTCCATTGCCAGTGTGGCAGTCCATGCTTCTTCTCTCTGACTCAATTCTCCTCCTCCTCTTCCTCCTCTTCCTCCTCCTTTTGTTTTGTCTGGTTTTTCTTTTTCTTGTTCCTGTGGGATTCCTGGTTCCTGTTGCAATGGTCTTTGTGTGCTTGCTTTTCCTGGCTTACCTACGTCTTACCCTCAACCTCCTTTCATTCTTTCTTCCTCAACATAGAATATTCTTTATTGTGCCAAATACTGTAAACACAGATGATAAAAGGCTGTTTCCTAGGGACCTGACAACTTTACAGGGGGGTGGTGATCATGTATATAACAATAATACAAGATAGACTACATTAAGTATCATTCTTAAATTGTTCATTCATCCAGGAAATGGATTTTTTTAACCCCCCTTTTGATTACCAAGCACTGTGCTTAATGCAGATAAAATTATATGGAAATCTAAGAAGGAAGTAATGACTTCTGACTAGCCATCGACAGCAAAGAGAGCAACACTGCGGATGCCAGGAGTGCAATACTGGGGAAAGAGAACGTTTACCAGAGTAAAACGTTAGGCTGCTGTAAGAAAGCGCCATTCTTTTACACTAGTCCTCTCTTGGCCAATAAAATAGGAATTCCTGTTGATTCTTCTACTGCTTCAGGAAAGCATCTTCTTTCCACTCCTTTATCAGGTGTTACCTATGGACATAGGTATGGTTTGGTCACATCGCATGCACACACGCACACGTGCACACACGCACACGTGCACACACACACATCAGCTCCCCTCTCTCGGCAGTCCTCCTGTGGCCTCTGACCTCCTCTCTTCTTCTCCTTCTTCCTTTTCTCCTCTGTTTAGCTCGGTACATTCTAGCAGCTTTATTCACCATTGAGTTGCACTCAACTCAAGATGCTTGTGGACCTCGAAGTGTTTAGCAGCGATATTTTATAGTGATATGTTTTCAACAAGCCAAACATTCAATGTCAGGTGTGTGGTCACGTGGATTATCGTTCATGTGTTTCATGGACTGTTACAGAGCCACACTTTAGTCAGACCTTTGCCTAACCGTCATCTCCTCAGACAGACTGGCCCTCAAACAGCACGTGTAATCTCTTTCTCTACCTTAGTTTTCTTTCCTGCACTTATAACGTATAAAGTGATTTACTTCTTGTGCTTCTTGTCCATGACACCGTAAGCTCCATCCCCATGGCCATGGGCTTGGTCTTCACTGCTAGACAGCTGGTCGGAAAAACTTTCATGATTGAATAAGTATGGGCACTCTCACTATAGAAATAATATTTAATAACATGAAATTTCTCTTTATGTTAAGTAAAATGGTAGACACAAAACAATGCTATACCATGATCTCAAGTGATTATAAAATATATGACAGAGAAAAACTATGGGAAGGAAGCATTCACGTTCACTCTGCTTATCCCTGGATGGTGGTACTTTCTTTAGATTGATCTATATTCATCTGAATTTCCCCAATAATTTCCACTTAACATGCATTTTTAAAAGAAATGTTAGTCTCCTTTAACACATAGTGGATGCTGCTGGTTCTGTGAGGAATTTTGTAGCTGGGACAGACAGGGGTATGAAAATGACAGAGGGATCAGTGCGGTGCTTGGGGAAATTGTCCAGATCTGGGTGACTCACGGCCCTATCCAAGAGTTGACGATGCCTCTGATTGCCAGTAATATGTTTAAAGTGAATATTTTGATGACAGAAGTGAAAATGAAGAAGTCGAATCAACAGGCTTGAGATTGTTTTAGGGGTGTTAGGGCTGAAACATGAAAGGAAATGAGGGCTTGGCAAAGCCCATGCTTTTGGTGGTGCCAAACCCCAAACGACCTCAAACTGTTTCAAGATGTTGATGAAACCTCAAATAGAGGTTGTACACAGGCCATTCATTCATTCTTAACGTCTGCAGCCTGAGGAAAGCCGAGCTAGAAGGGTAACTCCTCTGGCTGGGCTGACTGCAGGAGGCTCTGTGAAGAAGGGCATTTATCTGCCCTGCCAGCTTTTTCTCTCAGGCCACTGGGAATATCTCCTACCCACAGACTCAGTCTCCCTTCTCTGCAACATCTATATTCAGAAGAGCATTTCAAACTCAGCAAGTAGGGGTTTGAACAAGGGTTGTCCATTCATTCAACCAATGTTTATGGACTGCCTCCTATGTGCTGAGTGCCTGACGACACAGAATACAAGCACTCAACACACAGACAAAAATTCTTGCCCTTATGAAGCTTACCTTATAGCAGCCGGCCTATTGTCTAGCCTGGAGTGCTTGCCAAACCCCAGCCTTCTCTTACTGCTTTTCAAAAAAATGTTTGGATCAGTCTTGTCTTCACAATTAGATGGTAGCCTTGGTTCCCCAGTTAGCACTAATTCCTGGAAGAGTCTGGAAACGACCTTGGAAGACAGCCTTGGCTATGACCCTGACTGACTCCCTGACTTGTTCCTAAGGGATTGTGTCCTGCGGAATCTAGAGACTTGCTGACCCTGGAACCCTTAAAGCCACAGCTGGGCTGTGACACAAATGGTTAACCTGAACAGCCACTCTGCTAGCTCCTCATCCGACCACCACTAATGATGTGCCACAAACGTGCTATGCTTTTCCTTCCATTGTCTCATTTAATAATTACAATATATATGGGGTTTCTGTTTTCAGTATAGCCAAGAAAACTCCTACCAGATGCTACCTTTCCACAGGTAACAACTGTAAACTGTGGACTAAATACAAAACCAGCCAACCAACCAAAATACCAAAATAATGACCTGTAGGCACTGGAAAGTGACAAACTAGAAGGCAGATTCTGGAAGGGAATTTTGAAAAATGGGAAAAGGGACTAGCAGGGGGTGTGTTTTTCATTTTTACAGCTTTTAACACGAGGACAGGCCCAACTAGTGTTATATAAAGTGGGCACATGTGACACAGGAACACCACAATCCCTTCAGCCCGAAGAACAAAATACATCCGTCCCCTTTATCCACAAGGTGTATGTTCCAAGACCCCCCACCGGATACCGAAACCACAGATAGTATTGAATCCTGTATAGGCTATGTTTTTTCCTTGTATACCTAGGATAAGATTTAATTTATAAATCAGACAAAGTAAGAGATTAACAACAATATATACTATAATAAATGTTATATGAATGTGGTCTCTCTCTCTCCTCAAAATGTCATATTGTGCTGTACTTGTCCTTTCTGTGGTGATGTGAGAGAACAGAATGCCTACGTGATAAGATGAGGTGAGCTGAATGATGTAGGCATTGGGATAAGTGATAGGCTACTATTGACCTTCTGACAATACATCAAAAAGAGGATCCTCTGCTTCTAACTGCAGGTGACCATGGGTCACTGAAACTCTGGATAAGGGAGGATAATATACCAGAGTTCAGGGTAACCACAGCTACTGAAAAGTGAGAAAGATACCTCGGAAAAGAGACAGAGACATCTTCTGTTTATAAACTCTGTTCAAGTCTCTGGCTTACTCCTGCTTGTGTGGGGCAAACTGAGAAGAGCTTGTACCTAAGGCTTGAAGGATGCATGTCTGCCGTTGTTCCGAAAATTTGCAGTGAGACTAATCAAGTGTGATGGTTAGACTTATGTGTCAACTGGCTAACGTATAGTATGCAGCTACTTAATCAGACACTATTCTAAGTGTCACTGTGAAGGCATTTTGTAGATACAGTTAACATCTACAACAGCTTGACTTTAAGTAAAGGAGACTACTCTTGATAACACAGGTGGGCCTCGTCTAATCAGTTGAAGGCCTTAATAACAAAAAGGGAGGTTTCCAGGAGAAGAAGGTATTCTGCCTCAAGATTGTACCTCAAATCCTGTCTGAGTTTCCAGCTTTTAACCTGTCCTACAGGTTTCATGCTTGCCAGCCCCATAACTGTGTGACCTAATTTTTAAAAATAAATCTTCCACACCATAATAATATGTAATGGTTCTATGTCTCTAGAAAATGCTGAGCAACACACCATGTTAATTGCCTGCTAAAACAAAAACATCAACACTTTACAGAACTGTAACCAAATCAAGAGGCTTTGCAATATAAAAACCACAAGGGCCAGGATAAAATCCAAAGGTACCTGATGTACCAGAACCAGGAAATTATAAACCAGGTGCAAGAGGAAAGACAACGAACTGAAAGTGACCCTAAGATAACCCACATGCTGGAATTAGCAGATGAGGGTTTTAAAGCCAGCGTTATAACCATGCTCAATGAAGTAAAGGAAAATATGCTTATGGTGAATAAAAAAATATATTAATAAAGAAAGGCACTACCAAAAAGATCTAAATGGAAATTATCAAACTGAAAAATTTAATATGTGAAATAAAAATTCACTGGATTGGCTTAATAGCAGAAGGGGGAAGACAGAGGAGAGTTTAGATATTATCCAAAATGAGAGCAGATAGGAAAAAAAGTATTAAAAAAAAATGAAAGGAGCCTCAAAGGAACTATGGGGGAATAATAAAAGGTTTCCTCTGGATATCCAGAAGGAGGGAAAAGAAAGAATGGGGCAGAAAAATTATTTACAGATATAAATGGCTGATGTGATGGTGTAGTTTCATGTGTCAACTTGACTGAGCTAAAGGACGCCCAGATAACTAGTAAAACATTATTACTGGATACGTTTGTGAGAGTCTTCCCAGAGGAGTTTAGCATCTGAATTGGTTGAGGGGGGAAAAAAAAGTCACCTCACCAACCCAATCTTTCCAGGACTTGAATAGAACAGAAAGGTGGAGGAAGGATAAATTTGCTCTCTCTGCTTGAGAGACATCCATCTTCTCCTGCCCCCACACATCAGCATTCTTGGCTCTCAGGCCTTTAGACCAGATTGGGATTTACACTGCCAGCCCCTGATTTCTAGGACTTTGGACTCACACTGAATTATACCACCAGCTTTTCTGGTTCTTCAGCTTACAGACAGATGGCATTATGTAGGATTCTTAGGCTCCATAATCACATGAGCCAATTCCTCTAATAAATCTCCTCCTGTATCTCTGAAGAACCCTGGCTAAAACAGCTGAAATTTTCTAAACTTTAGGAAAGACATAAATTTACAGATTCAAGAAAGCAGAGAACTCCAAGCAGAATAGATACAAAGAAAATTATATCTAGCAAAATCAGTGAAACTGCCAAAAACCAAAGATGAAGAGAAATCTATAAAGCACCCAGAGGAAAATGACACATTGCATAAAGGACAATAACGATTCAGAATCTTACTGACTATTCACCAGTAACTATGGAGTCCAGAAAGTGGTGGAAATATCTTTGAAGTGCTAAAGGAAAAACAATCTGAAGAATATCCATTGATATTTTCCATCAAAAGTAAAGCTTAAATAATGATTTTTTTAAAAAAACTAAGAGAATTTATTGTCAAAAGAACTGTACTATATGAAATAGTCAAGGAGGTGCTTCAGGCTGAAGGGAAATTATACCTCATAGAAACCTGAGTTTGGGGGAGAGAACAAAAAGTATTGGAAATTGTAAACATCTGTGTACATACAACAGACTGCAGTTTTCTCTTATATGGTTTAAAATATATAGGACCGTTTAAAGCAAAAATTATAACTGTCTTAAGGGGCTTATAATGTATGTAGTTGTAACAATATGGTAGTAACTATAAACACAGGAGTAGGTGGGAGTGATAATTGACCTACGGGATTCCAAGGTTTCTACATTTTATGGCAAGTGTTGCAAGATTAATTCTAAGTGGAGAAAAAAGTTAACAATGTGTATTGTAATCACTGAAGTGGTCACTTGAAAAAATGTAAAGGATATAATTAAACAGTCAAGATGTAATATAAAATGGAATTCTAAACAATTGCTTAAAAAAAATCCCAAAGCAGGTAGGAAAGAAAGGAAGAATGAGAGAGGAAGAGAGAGAGGAAGGAAGGAAGGAAAGAACCACCTGGGTGGCTCAGTTGGTTAAACAGCTGTCTTTGGCTCAAGTCATGATCTCAGGGTCCTCAGATTGAGCCCCACATTAAGCTACCCCTCAGCTGGGAGTCTGCTTCGCCCTCTCTCTGCCCCTCCCCCCCTCGTGTGTTCTCTCTTTCTTACACTCTCTCAAATAAACACATAAATAAATAAAATCTTTAAAAAAATAGGAAAGCAAAAACAGAGGGGACAAACAGAAAACAAATAGTAAACTAGTAGACTTAAAACCCTTTAACTATACCAATAATTATAATAAACGTGAACTGAGTAAACATTCCAATTAAAAATCAGAAATTGGAAGAATGGATTTAAGAAGACAAGAACCAACTACACATGCTCTCTAAAAGAAATGCATTTTAAATATAAAGACACAGACTGGTTGAGAGTAAACGTATGGAAAAAGATAAATCATGCAAACAGTAAAGAAAAAGGCTGGACTGGTTGACTTAATATTAAACAAACTGTACCTATCGCCAGTTGTAAATTTATTGCTTATCTGTTCCAAATCCTTCCTCCTTGGCCTGCTTTGTGGCACTGGAGGTGGTCCCTGTAAATATTTTACCTCTGCTGCCTCTGGTAAGTTTTGTCAGTAGAGGGCGCTGCAGGGTCATTGCAGGAGGAATGGGCTTCTTTTCCTGGCTGGTGTGCTTTCCTCCTTCCTTTCTCTTGGGGCATGTGGTGGCCGATAGGGTGTGTGCGGGACACGGAGTGGTGCTCAACCCCCACTGAGTGTCAGTGGCACCCTTGTGGGTGGCTTCTTGGCAAGCTTACACCAGCACCTCAGCTAGCATTCTGTTGAATCATGCAGGTGCCTTATAGGCACCGTCTCAGTGGAGTTTCAGAAGCAGCCTAGCAGGTGTCTCAGTAGGTGGTTTTCCATTGAGCCTCAGTGATACCTCAGTAGGTAACTTCCTAGTAAATGTCATCAGTGCCGTCGTGTGCTCTTCACGGCATGCCAGCTCTGGTCTGTGGCACTTGAGTGAAGTTCTCTGTCATTCAGCATGCCAAAGTCACACACTTACTAACAAAGTCTGAATCTAATGGTCTTCAGAATATGTTTCCTCCTTAGGTCCTCAGTGCCAGAGGTAGTGGCTGGTCCCTATACAAGCTATTCTTGTGTTCTTCAGAGGTCTCTTCGCCCCTTAGTAATTAATTCCCTGTTACTAATTAATAATCCTTTATATACAGCTTGAATTCTGTGAGATTGCTGGACACCGACTGATACAGACTTCAAGACAAGGCATTTTTTTTTAATCAGGGAAAAGGATAGACCCTTTATAATGATACAAGGACACTCATAAAGAAGATATTTAAAATTGACATAATAAAAAGGAGAAATAGGTAATTCTACTCATAACTGGAGGCTTTATCACCCTTTCTTCAGCAACAAGGAAAAAAAGAGAAAGGACATAAATGTTCTGAACAACATTATCAACTACCTTGACCTAACTGATATTTATAGAACACTAACTTCTACAACTAAAGAACACACATTCTTTTCAAGTGCATGTGCTCATCAAGATAGACCGTAGATTACAAAAAAAATAATAATTGAAAAGGTTTGATAACTCATAGAGCATGTCCTCTGACCTCAATGGAATTAACTTGAAGTCAATAAAAAAACAATATCTAGAAATATCTCAAACACCTGGTAATTAATCAGTAGACTTCTAAATAATACATGGATCAAAGAAGAAATCATGAGGGAAATTAGAAAACACATTGACCTGAATGCTAATAAAAACACAACATATCAAAAATTTTGGGATGGAACTAAATCAGTGTTTAGAGGGAACTGTCGATTTAAATGCTTGCATTAAAAATGAAGAAAGTTTAAAAAAAGGATCTGTGACCTCTGGTTTCAGCTTTAAATGCCATAAAAAGAATGGCAAGGTAAATGCAAAGTAGAAAAAAAAGAAAAAAGTAAAAATAAGTATAGAAATGAAGAAAATAGAAAACTGGTAAGCAATAAGGAAAATTAATGAAGTCAATTTAAAAAAAAAAGTCTAGGAAACTTAGTAAAACTCTAGCTAGACTGATCACGGAAAAGAGAACATAAATTACTGACACCAGGAATAAATGAGGGATAATCACTACAGATCCTACAGACATGGAAAGAATATGAAAAGAATATTATGGATAATATTGTGCCACAATTTCAACAACTTAAGAATTAGATAATTTCCTTGAAAACTACAGGTTAGCAAAACTTAAAAACATCAAAAAACTAGGAATGATGGAAATTTCCATAACTCCTACAGAAATCATACAGCAAACATCCTACCTAATAGAAAAATACTGGCAAGAAGCAAACGCAAAAAATAAATAAATAAAATACAGAAGAACTGTTTCTATTTGCAGATAATATTAAGATAATGTTATCATTTACCTAGAAAATCCCCCCCAAGTCCCACTAGAATACACATCTTAGATCTAATAAATGTATTTAGTGAGATAGTAGGTATAATGTCAATATGCATAAGTCACTTGTAGTTTTACATTTCCAGCAGCTAACATGTAAAAGATCTCATTTATAATGGTGTTTATAAAACATAAACTATTTTGAAATAAATTTAGCAAAATATGTTCAAAACTTCTACACTGAAAACTACAAAACATTACTGAGAAAAATTAAAGCAGATCTAAATAAATGCGCTCAGTTCCTAAAAAATCAACTCATCTTGATCTATCGATGCAACATAATCCCAATCAAAATCATAGGAAGACTTTTTTTTTTTTGGTAGAATTCTGATTCTAAAATCTGATTCTAAATTTTTTTGGAAATGCAAGGATTTCCATGGCAAACTTGAAAGAACAAAGTTGGAGCGCTAACACTACCTGATTTCCAGACTTACTTGAAACCTACAATATTCAAGATAATGTGGTCTTGACATAAAGATCAATAAGTAGACTGATGGAACAGAACAGAGAGATGGAAATACTTCCATTTACTCGGTCATTTTACTTTTTAACAAAGGCATCATATCCATCCAATAGGGAAAGGAATTTTTTTTATTGTGGTAAAACAACATTTATTAGATGTCATTTTTAAGTGACACTTCAGTGGCACTAAGTATGTTTATACTGTTGTGCAACCATCACCACCATCCACCTGCAGAACTATTCCCATCTTGCAAAACTGCAACTCAATACCCTTTAAACAATAACTCCTCCTTCTCTCTTCTCCCCAGCCCCTGGCAAGCACCATCCTTTCTCTTCTGTCTCCATGAATTTGATTCCTCTAAGTACATAACATGAGTGGAATCAGTGTGTGTGTGTGTGTGTGTGTGTGTGTGTGTGTGTGTGTGTGTGTGTGTGTGTGTGAGTGACACTGGCCTACTTCACTATCATGTTCTCAAGGTTCACCTATATTGTAACATGTGCCAGTATTCTCTTCCTTTTTAAGGCTGAATAATATTTCATTACACACACACACACACACACACACACCCCACATTTGGCTTATCCACCCATCTACTGATGGATACCTGAATTGTTTCCATATTTGAGCTGTTGTGAACAATTGCTGCTATGGACATGGGTGTACAAATCTCCCTCTGAGATCCTGCTTTCACCTCTTTGGAGCATATACCAAGGAGTGCAAATGCTGAATTGTATGCAATTCTGTTTTTCACGCTTGAGGTGCAGTCATCCCATCTTGCACAGCAGTTGCCCTGTGTTTTGCATTCCCACTGGCAGTGCACAAGAGTTCCAATTTTTCCACATTCTCACCAACACTTGCTAAAAACATTTTTTCGTTAGTAGCCAGAAAGGATTTGTTTTAGTTTTCCCCATGGCTAAGACATATTACAATAACCTAGTAAAGGATACATGGCTGGATTATAAAAGGGAAAGATGCAGGTGGACTCTGGAGGAATCCACACACCCGTTTTCTCATCCCTCTCACAAGGCAGCACACACAACACACTCTTCCCCAGCAATGAAAAGGCAGCAAATGTGTGCAATATTTTTGCCCAGGGAAGCCCATTAGAGATTCCATGCTGAAGATTTTTACTGGGGGCTGGGCCCGTAGACTCCAGAAAGGAAACAACGTAAACAAAGGCACAGGAATAGCTAGGTTGCTGCAGAAATGCAAGAAACCCATGGCGACCCTCCATCCTTATCTCCCACAATACACAAAAGGGACTCAAATGAATTGTTTAACTCCTTCTGAGCAACCCCGTGCATGTCCACTCAGGAGCCAAAGGCTCAGAGCAGTGAAGTCATGCTGCAATGCTGACAAGGGAATGGCTGAGTCACACTTGGAGGCCAGATGTGTCCATCTTCTACACCTGTGCTGTTTATTGATCTTGGAGTTCCATCTTGGGTTTCACCTAATCATCTTTTTCATCACTGAACCCCTAGGGCCCAGCAGCAGCTGGTACCCAGTAAACACCCTGTAAATATTTGTTGAAGAGATGATTGCATGATGTCTAGAACACCCTGTTGCTTATCTAAGCCCATCCCTTACCACAACATACAGCACATGCTTAGCAGCCAAAACACTTCCCTGGCTGCCTCCTCTGTAAGGAGCTTGATTTGCAAGCCTCATGCTTATAGACTGTAGCCAAATTATGAGAGAGAGAGAGAGAGAGAGAGAGGAAAAAAAGACTAGTAAAACCCTGCACACTGAAATAAAAGTAATTTTTACCTAAAGACCGAGTGACAAATGAATTTAAAATCAAATAAATATATTTTAGTTCAGGGGTACCTGGATGGCTCAGTCAGTAAACATCTGCTTTCAATTCAGGTCATGATCCCGGGTCCTGAGATCGGGCTCAGTGTTAGGCTCCCTGCTCATCAGGGAGTGTGCTTCTCCCTCTCCCTCTGCTGATCCCCTTGCTTGCACTCTCTCTCTTTCTCTTTTAAGATTTTATTTAAATAAAATAAAATAAATAAAAATAAAATCTTAAATAAAATCTTAAAAATATTTTAGTTCAAAATCAACATAATTTTTCTTAGATTCCACTTAGAGACAGTTTAAAATATTCTATTTGCTTATCTTTAAATTTTAGGGGGTCCATCGAATTCTACCTAAGATGCATTGCAATTAGCAGAGGGGGAGAGCCTGAAGGAGGAAGGGACTAGAAGAAGAAAAAGAGAAAAAATGTGGAAGGGAAGGCAGGGAGAGAGGAAGGCCAACAGAGAAGGAGTGAGGGTGAGGAATTCCACTCATTAAACGATGCACAGAACTTGGCTCAGTTTCCAGGGTATGTAGATGGCCGGGACCGTGTCCTGGTGAGTTCTGCCTCGCTTGTGGGTTGGGATCCCTGATGCTCCTGGGGAAGATCCGAGTTCCCAGGAAGAGGATTGTTCTGCCTTTAAAAATGCAGCCTCAGGCTCGAGAAAAGCCTTTGCCTATTTGTGTAGTGGAGCAACTGACATCTCTCAAAACAACATTGCCAAGCACTGAAGGAAACCCCAAAGGAAAACAACAAAGGAACTAAGGGCACCAGAGCCCCTGCGATATTCATACAACACAAATGTTCCGCGTCTGCAAGAACTCAGCGTGGGCCCCCCAGGAACGGCGCACATCCAGGGGCTCCCGCCTGGCTTCTCGCCATCTCAGGGCCAGGTCTGCCTCTGTATTGCCACCACCGCCTAATTTCTTGCCACCCAGATCATCTGCAAGAGTCCTCGTCACCTTCCAGACTGATGCCTCCAAAACCCTTTCTGTAGTTTCCCTGGGGAACTGACACCCAGTCTCCTTTTCTCTTCCGTGAGAGGAAGAATGACACCTTTCTCTTCCGTCGTGAGGAAAATGACACTTCCACGGTCCTCAGCCATGGAAGGCTGATGGACAGAAGGACGGGAGAGGCAGCTGTAGCATTTTATGATTTGACTGGGGCTCCTTATCCATATGTAGAATTTGTCACTCAAACCTGGATCTTCTGAGAGCTAAACAGAGTCCTCTTAACAATTCCATGGGGACAACGGCCACACACGATTATTCTGGGCTGCATATATGGTCACACTAGGTACAGACTCATAGAAAATAAATACTCCAACCCCAAACTGTTGTCTTAATGGTTTGTAAGGAAAATTATCACACAAACAGTAATAACAAGTTTGTTTTCTTCTAGAGAAAGAGGAAGCAGGATGAGAACAAAAGAGAAAACGGTGTAGGTATTAATCTTTATAGGTACTGGAGTGATTGCTCATAGCTTCGGTCTTTTTTTTGTTTATGCAGGAGATACTTATCCTTTGAAATGTTAATTGCTCTGTTTCCTTAATTCTAGGAGGAACACTCACTGAAATCTGAATGTGTATTACAAGGGATGCCAGAAAGAACGCTCTAGCTCCTAGAAGAGGAATAATTTGCGATACAGTTATTATTGCCTGTATATGTATGAACTTGGCAGTGTGTAGAAGGTAAGATCTGTTCAAACGGATGTCTTGGATGAGATATTTGCATTGGTAGCACTACATTTGGAATTTTACACTGAATTTAGATATCTACTAATTGCTCAAAATGTCCCCGAGAGGTTGTATTAGAGTGTCACAGGATAGCAAAAAGTTACGACAGGCAGACAATGATCTGCCCATTCCAGGCAGTGCAATTAAAGTCCATGGATATCACCAAGTATCTCTTAGCAATTCACAGAATTCTCCTATCTAATAGAGGTGGATGCTGACAAGTCATGCTTCAAGAGGATCTGCCACTTAGGTATCTGTGGTCTATCTAGCAGAAGCTAAGGCTGACTTTTAAAACAAAATCTCAAGAGATAATTAGATCAATTAAGCAAAAGAAAACTATGTCTTTAACCACATCGCTAATGTAGATCCAACTGCGGTCTCCTTCCATTTGCTTTGAAACCATGCCGTCATTTGCAAAGGTGTTAAAAAGGATGAAAATTCAGCTCACCCCACGATGCAATGTGGAACTGCTGATGGCCAAAAGATTCCAAAGAATCCCAAGGGTTAAGACAATTTAGAGTCAAGGTTTGTTTGAGTCAAGTGACACTTCACAAGTTAGAGGCAAGTGACACTTCAAATAAGCAGTGTGTATATGAATAAATAAATTGATGCTGTTGATTAGGTTTTTCAAAGTGAATTTGTACATAAAGAAATGCACACTCCAGAGGTAGTGTACCAGTAACTACACCCATAACTGCCCCCAAACTGTCATTGAATCATAACTGATATTGTCTTTTTTTTTAAGGATTTTATTTATTTATTTGACAGAGAGAGAGAGATCACAAGTGGCAGAGGGGCAGGCAGAGAGAGAGGAGAGAGCCAATGAATGGCTCGATCCCAGGACCCTGAGATCATGACCTGAGCCGAAGGCAGAGGCTTTAACCCACTGAGCCACCCCGGTGTCCCATAACTGATATTGTCTTACAGTTAAGGAAATACACTTTCCAGTTCCATAGCTGCCTTAATCCCAGCCAGTGGAGGTTTCACCATCAAATGGTTAACTCAGGTTGCCCACCCTGGTGGGAATTGTTCAAGACAACAAAGTAGTACTTAGGACTATATCATTTCCAGAACCAAGAGAAATCTTGGTTTAGAGAACTAAGAACCAGGTTTAGCTCTGAGATGAAAGATTTGCCTTCCTGATATTGGGATACAACTTAAGGAGAGATACCAGTGGTTGAAGATGTCTGAACTAAGAAAAGTAACTGATAGCAACACCACTGCAGAATAGTATACAATAATTTAATTTTGACAGCATTCATGTCACATCGATATAACAATTTTAAACATGAGCCCAATGTGAATTATTGAGTGGCTACTGGAATATTTAACAGTAAAGGTAAATGCCGGATGAGAACAGATTTATTTGTCTTTAATCCTGAGTAAACCTTAGCCTCAAAGTGAAACGAAACATTACATGGCTGTGCTTCTTAGATTATTTTTTCAATTTTTAGAGTCTCAGATGGAAAATTTAGAACCCCCCAGACCACTCAAAAACCTGAGGGAAATGGCCAAAACACACCATCTAAAGGAGTAATCATTCTTGTCGTATTAATACCACTATTCTTCTATTGTTTTATAGAATATTTACAGAAACATTTTTGTTGGGATTGTGGACAAGTCATTCTATCCAACTTGCCATCAGGGTAAAAACTGATTTCAAATGAAGTTAACATACTATTTCCTGTTATATAAATAATTGTACTGAAATATTTGATACTCTGTCCTATATTAATGTTAACAATCAAACTAAATTAAATAGTATTATAGAGATATAAACAATTTCAACAGGTGTGCTGAGGGACACACCAGAAATGTGGCTTACGACTTATTTCAGATGGCATTTTGGGATTTTAAGACAGGGGTAATATGTTTTTTTCAAATGTAATTGAAATTCTGATTTTGCTTTTCATGATGTTAAAAAAAATGGAAAGATTTGAGTATACCAATATTTTCAACAATGTGCCAACAATCCAGAAGTGATTACATTGTACTTAAAGGGAAAAATGAAATGGAATTGGCCTAGAACCAAAAGTAAAAATAGTAAGGCTTTTTGTGAGGTGTGGTGATGGGAATGTGGGAAGGGATGGAGAAATATGGAAACAGGTGGGTGGAAGGCATGTATTGACTTTCTTTTCTAAACCCCAAATCAAAGCACATGGTCCAAGACTCCAAATATATCAATGAGAGAAAGGATAAAGTAACGGCTGCCCCAGAAAATTCAAAAATGATTGCTCCAGGAGTACATAAAGAGGTACTGAAACATTGACAAAGGTGCTAATAGAGGGAAGAGAACTACAAAAAGAAACCATTATTAGAAAGTGAATTATATTTTTTGAATCTATTTCTGTTTTCACCAAATTATTACTAGTCATACAGGCAAATGTGTGGGTATAAAAAAGTGTATTACGTTAACTGCCTTCTGAGTACATTTACTATTCCCAATCTGCATTTCCACATCAAGAAATATTTTGCGCTAAAAGCAAGCAACAATTTAGTCTCCAGAATGAATTCTTTTCTTTACAGAAATAAAAGACAAGCTTCTTATCACCCACCTCTTGGTACTCAATAAACAAACTTCAAATCAACCTTCCGCAAACAACAACAACAAAACAGAACAAAAAAGCCAGAACAACATCCCAGTCAATCATTCAAAAACTATAAAACATGCTCTGAAAAAGAGAACACAATAGACATCATGTCTGGAAATATATTTCCTTCTTCCATGGGAATGCAACTTATGGAAAGGTCTGAAATCCCTTCAGGAAGTCTTGAAATAGCTCATTTTAATGTCTACCCTTTGATTTTTTTCTAATCTGGGGCAAACTATCTCATCATCAACATTTCAACAGTATTTTAAACAAAAGCAGGCGTGGACGCAAAGTTTCATTATTGAGCATTAGGCACACTTCCAATGTGAATAATCACATTTTGAAGAAGACAAAAAAGGAGTGCTTATTAATTTTTCAGATATATTTATCACTTTGTAGCAGGATTCCTTTGAATGTAAAAATTATCTCCAGAGGATTTAAATTTGATATATGCATCACAAACATTTGCATTATACACAAGTGATCGGCAATTCAACGCTGGCCTAAAGGGAATTTAACTCTAAAGGGGTCTAGAATACCTATGTATCCAGTGGTGTCCCTAGTTACAAGCACGGGCAGAACTTAGAAGGCTTCAGCAGAAGGTCTGAGAATTATGAATGCAAAATGGCCCAAGAATAAAAGTACTATTCAAGTCAAGCTTTACCATAATTTGGCTCATGACCAAAGGCGATAAACAGAAGATAAAGAACCATATAACTCACCAACATAACCGATTATTTGGGGAGATGGACCTGTGGAAAATCCAAGCTCTCTCAATGACAGATCTGTAAAGACAAAGAGGAAAAGAGTGTTGTTACTCTTGTGGAAGTGGAGACATTTGTGAGCAGAGGACACAGTTGACCATATTCTGATAGAAGTGTATTGCAAGGCAGGCTCGGCGTGTGGTGGGAAGGAAAGGGAGAATGTATAGTAAAACTACCTTGCTTCTTCTACTTCTTCAGCTACAACCCCGATGTCTCTAGTACTACTGTCCCTTCTGGCTCGCATATTGAGGCCAGTTCCAGCCCTTGGCCAGAAGTAACTGGCAAAGTTTTAATGAAAACGCTCTAATGTACCATTAGAAGCATATTTGGTGGTCTTTCTAAAATATACATCTTGTCAAGTTACTTCTCTGCTTAAAATATCTTCCCACTTTCAGGGTTAAGGCAAAATTCCTTATCAGGCTTTATAGGGTTCTTCAAGAGCAGATTCCAGGCTCTGTGCCTCCCCAACTTGATGTCTCCTTCCTGGCCTTCCTAACTCATTTGCATTCCTAGAAAGTCACTCACTTACCCTCATCCATAGGCGTTTGAATTGATGGGGACCCCTCTGGCTGGAAAGACGTGCCTTCCCAGTTCCCATAAGACCTCTTACCAGCCGGACCCCATTCGTGCTCAGGACTCATTCAGTTATCATCTTCTCTGAAAAGCCCCTCCTGACCACCATGTCTGACTAAGGCACATGTGCACCACGTTCTAACAGCACTTTATTTCTAATTCTACCTGAGCATTAACAGTTTGGGTTGTGAAATTTTACCAAACGATCTAGTCTTTAGAGTTTTGTATTATATTGTATTATATATCCTATTTATTGCTATACTGTCAGTACCTAGTAGACTTGCTGACAAATAATAAATGCTCGATAAGTGTCTGATGAATAGCTCTATAGACTGGATGAATAAGAATATGATAGAACAAGTCATATTAGAATACAATAGACTAATTTACTCAATCAAGCATTTATATACCAGGCACTGAGCTAAATTCACTGTAAATATTTGCTTTCCATTCTTCTTGCCTAGATTCTCTCTTCAGAGGGTGCAAGTGACTTCTCTTGATTTTCTAAATCTATTCTGTTCTCAAGACCATTTGCTATTCAGCCTTCCAACTTGGGTTCTTGGTGCCTAATTATCAAAAATTAGTGTTTGCCTGATGAGACCTGTCTAGGTGGACTTTCTTGACCCAGTTTCTTAACTAATGTGACTACAGGAGTCTGCCAAAACTGTTATTGGTTTTGAATGAAGCTTTTAGCTCTTTTTGTTATGATAAGAGATTTGAAGCTATAAAAGGCCAATAAGCTATTTGGTTTAGTTAAGCCACTTGGTTTGGTTTAAGAGGCTGGCAAACTACAGTCCATGGGCTAAATCCAGCCCTGTTTTGATAAAGTTGTATTGGCACACAGCCTGTTTTGATAAAGTTTTATTGGCACACAGCCATAGCCATTTTGTTTACACTATGTCTATGGCCGCTTTGGTGCTACAACAGCAGAGTCGAGTGGTTGGAACAGAGACTGTATGGTGGACAAAGCCTAAAATATTGACCATCTGGCCATTTATATTAAAAGTTTATCAACTCTTGATTTAGACCATCTTCTTGTCTAAGGATAGCACTTCCCTTTATGACATTCCTGATGTGGTTATTCAGTCTCTTCACTGAAGAACTTTTAACTCTTGAAAAATCTCATTTAATTATTTGCTGGAAGATCAAACACAGAAAGATCTCTCTCGTGTTAAATTAAATCTATATGCTACAAAGGCATGGAACATGACAAGAAGGAAAATCCACAGTGTTAACCTTCTTTGGTCATTTGTATATTTGAATTATAGACTTTTTTTCCTACTTACCACTTTTCTAGATTTTTTTTACATCTTTCTTTAATGAGTGCACACTGCTTCTTTAAGTTAAAAATATAAACACTTTTACCTATCTGTCCTATATCTGTCTACTCATATGAGTTCATTATGGAGGTGATATAACCTTTCCCATGAATATCTCTGTAAAGGGAGATTCTCAGTTCAATATAAGGGTGAAAAGAAAATGTGGTAGCCCAAATACGAACATCAGGGGTAGCAGATAACTTCTGAAATTGTTGGTGGCTTTAGCGGGTCTAGAAGAAGAAAGGAAAGAGGTTTAAAAGGACATTGGGAATTACCCTATGAAAATAAAGTCACAGAATACTCTTCTCATTGGACTTTCTGCCTTAATCTACTTTTCCTAAAATTCTTGAGACCACCAAACCTCAGGGCTAGAAGGGACGTTAAGGGTCTTTGACCTTCCTGGCACAGCCTTTTAGATTCTTCCACATTCCCATCTCTGCAGAATCATACTGCACATGTCCAGTGGTAGAGCATTTATGTTCTTCAGAGGCAGCATATCTCACTCTTAGATTATACAAAATTCTTTGATCTCTCATGTTGAGATTGATCTTCTGGAACCTTCCTTTCATTGATCCTAATTCTCTCCCATGTGATCCTACAAACCATTCTACTCTCTTTTCTTCACAGCAACTCTAGAGAAGTTTAAATCCCTCAGTTTCCTCTGCTTTCAAGAGAATATCATGTTTTTCTCATGTGACCCTATTTCTGGTTCCTTCACTCACCTTTGCGCCTTCTCTGAATATACTCTTAGTTCCTGTTTCAGGTGTGGTTTGCCCCAAGTCAGAGTGACACCATCACCTTCCCACTTTGATCTAAATCACTTTACCATATCATCTATGGGAAAGACCACAAATTTATGTGATTGCTTTTTATATTGGGTATTTAGTTTTTTTCTCTGCTTTTCATATTATAAACAGTGCCACCTTAAAATCACCTCCCCTCCCCATGTCTTTCTCATACTTAGTACTATTTTTAAAGATTTGCTTCCTGGAAATTATTCCTTGTCGATAAATACTTTCTGATTGAAAACACATAAGATAATATGGTACAAGCAAATTTTAAACATCACTGAACCCAATCTCCCATTTTTAAACAAATGCACTTGACTGAGAACAAATAGCAACTTAACAGGCGAACTCATGTACCAAACTTCAAACTAAAAGATGTTTTTATTACCTCTTTCTTCTATTCCCACTCCCTCCTAAAGCTACTATCTCCATCCATTTAACAAGGCACATGAAGTCCAGATGAGTGAAGTGTATACTTTACAAATAAATACAGCAATTTAAAAATAATAAAAACTAAAATGAATCAAGAAATGAAACAAAATCCACTCAAGATGATATATTTTGAAAATATTTCATTCTCAATAATCTATATTGCTATAGGAAACAATCAGAAGGGTATGAATTTTTAGAATATGAAGGTTTCTATAAACAGAATAGTGTTTAATTATTTATAGCTCATGGAATTGCTCATCTTTTTCAAGGTTTCCTAAATGAGAAAGGTTCTTCCATTATAAACATGTATATATAAACATAGCTTCTTGGATTATATACAGGATTTGCCTCAAAAGCCTTAAAAATACCTCTAAGCACTAGTGCCACTTTTAAAATCCTAGATACTGAAAATGCTGATCCAGTGCTCACTTGGAGCAAGACAATTTCTATGTACCAGTCAGGCAGAGAATACCCTCCAGTGCAATCTCCGATATGTTAACTTTGGAAATACTTTTCCTCATCTTTTTTTAAAAAAGATTTTATTTGTTTGAGATGAAGCAAGAGAGAGAGAGCACAAGCAGGGGGAACAGCAGAGGCAGAGGGAGAAGCAGGCTCTCCACTGAGCAGGGAGCCTGATGCGGGGCTCGATCCCAGGACCCCAGGATCATGACCTGAGGTGAAGGCAAATGCTTAACTGACTGAACCACCCAGGAACCTCTCTTCATCTTTTTTCTTCATTTCGTTCTCTCACTTTGTACCAGGAAGGGAGTATAATGAATAACACTTTTCCCTCAAGTTTTATTCATCCTTTAATTAGTAGATCTCCCATTTCCACTGACTTCCAGGCAATCACTTTGGACATTAAGAACACAGCTATAAACAGATAGATGTGGTCCCTGCCCTCATGATTTTCACCATGCCAAGTCCCCTTCATAGTTACTGCAAACAATCGCTATGATCTGATTCTGGCTTTACCTTCCTCACTGTCAGAAGACTGCTGAGAAAACTGACATGAGGCAAAAGTAGCATAATTATTTCAGAATCTGGTCAGTTTATAATTATCTCTATTTAAGCCCCTTACCTCTTTCCATAGAATAGAGCAGCTACTCTGAATAAAGATACTACCTTCTTGGCCATGGTTGCTTAGACCAAGTGCTGCCATCTTGGTCCTCAGAGCTCTTTCCCGTGAAGTTTGGAAGTTGGATCAATAAAATTAGGGTTTTGTTTGTTTATTTTTTCAGGTGGGTGAATTGTAACATGTAGATTTGGGATCTGAAAATGGACATTGGGGAGCTTTTTCTTATGGCCCAAAGACCAAAGAAAGCCAGTCTTCAGAGGAAGAAGAATAAAGGTGCCATACAGACAGGGACAGAGATGAGAGATGGAGAGAGTCCAGATATCGTTCTCAGCTTCATTTGTATTCTTGGCCTTGTTTTTTAGGAGACAGCATTTTTCTCTTATAATAAATCCCACTTTTTTGCTTAAGCTACTTCAGGCTGGTAACTTAAAATCAAGTGGCCTAATACGTTGGGGTGGGATGGTGGGGAAGGTGCCACTTCAACAAGTCCAAGTATAATGGTCTCACAGTGAGGGTAGCTGCAGTTACTCTAAGAAATATTGCTAGGCAGTGGTTATAAGATAAAAGGGAGTTACATGCCCAAACTAAATGTAAGTTAAAAGGAAACATGAAAATGAGAGGTAATAAAAATTCAGGGCTGCCAGAATTTCAGAGTTAGCGCATAGAGTCTACTTAATCAGAGGGAAAGAGCCTTGGAAATGTAAATTAAGGGAAAAAAACAGAGATGAATTTTAGTTATCATCATTCAAGATAAAGCACTAAATACTGCTCTTGCATTTAAAGTAATGAGACTGATTGTTTTAATGTGAAGACCCAAATTTAAACATAGAAATCCTCCCTGAGTCATTAAAATGGTCACCTAAAAAGGTGGGATGGTTGTTCCCATAAAGCTCTGTAAATCAATTCTAGAATGCTCACTGTTCAGCTCACATGGTACACAACTAAAGAGAACACTAGACAGATCCTAGCTGGCTTCACAATTACCAGCTATGTGACATCAGGAAATCACCAAACCTTATATAGGCTTTAAGTTTTCATCAGAAGAATAAGGTGATAAATATGCACTGAAGGATTTCAATGAGAATAAATGAGATACTGTAAGTACCCTAGGGCCTAGTATAAAATTTGTCACTTAATATATGCTGGTTCTCTCTCTTTTTGGCTTTTGGTGTTACATTTATGTTTTTGGTTAAGCCAAAAGGCATTTGGAAGAAAGATTAGTAAATGTTGATAAGGTGAGAAATGGTGCTTAAAGAAAGGAGAGATTTTACAACAAATATTTATTTAGCACCTAATGCTTGCTGGATCAAGTGTCAAGCTAGCAGATAATGAGACATATTAACTTCTCATATTAACTTTACAAACATAAACTTTGATTTTCCTAATCACAATCGACATTCCAAATGAGAACACAGCATTCAATAGAACATAGCTATGTCACAGAAACGGAAGCCAAGTAATTCTTATTCCAATGTCACATGACCTGAAATGGGGGAACACGAATAAACAAACACGTCCTCCCCTGGCACACAGTATTATAATTGGCTACTTTTCTAAAGATCTAGAAAGACTATAAGCTTTGTAAGGTAAGCTGATCTATTTCTTCCTGCTTAAATTCCCAATTTTGAGCATATTATCTCATACACAACAGCTATGTAGGAAGGAAGGAAAAATAAAAGGCGGAAAGAAGGGAAGGGAGAAAAGAAGGAAGAAAGGAAGGAGTTTAGATCAAATAATCTTTAAAATTTTTCTATCATGAACACTCTAAGATTCTTTAAGTCTATTTCTAGACAATGTATAGCGGCAGAGGACCCCTTAAACTTCCACCCTGATGCATCTACTGGGACAATGATACAGAAAGCCAAGTGCTTTTTATAACCCATTAAGCAAGAAACAGAACAATTTCCTCAGGAAGCTAAATTCACCTAGGTGCCCTAGTTGTGAGTTGAAGTAGAAAGAATAAGGAATCAACGTCAGAGGTCCAGTTCTACTGACTGAAGTGTATAAATATCACCCCAAGGTGGGAACCCATGGCTAGGAGGGAAAAGTCTATGGGCAGCACACTGCTCAGGGAAAAGGCACCATCCATCTACTACTCTTGTGCCTAAAATGTGGGTGACCACACTTACTTCTTAAGCAGATCTAATTTGGGGGTGAATAGGAGAAAAAGATCAGCAGCATAAGTACTAGAATTTAGCAACTTTGCTGCTGGGTCTCTGGGAGACAGTATAATTCATTTAATTACAGACATTAAGTTATTTACTCAGTGTTTACCAATCGGGAAGGCCAAGTTCTAGGAGAGTAGTACGTGGGAAGGACCACCAACCACGTATTAGAATTTAGGGAGAATTAAAATTGGAGTTAAATGTCAGATGAGAGAACAGATGAGTAGGAGTTGGCCAGCTGAAGAAAGGAAATTCCAAAGAGATGGAACAATATATGCAAATATTTGGTGATTAGAGGGAACGTTGCCTATTTGGGGGAGTTCAGTGTGGCTGCAGCATGGACAAAGAGGGGCTTTGCGAACCATGCTCAGGGGTGTGCGCTTTTGCCTCAGTGCGTAACAGAAGAGTCGTAATCATTACATTGGTGCTAACCTATTGTCATCTCTTTTGAATGCTGGTCAGGGTCTGGCCTTCAGCTATGATGTGATATTATCCAGATACTACATGGAGCCTGGGGGATATATTTTTTTATTTTTTAGCTTGTCAACACCCAAGGTCAGGGACTCCATCTGCTTCCTTTCCTTGAAGCTATGAAACCACGGCACAGCTAATGCAACACAATAGAGCAAGGAGTGACCCCAATTTTCCTGTTGGTTTGAAAGTCCTGCCGTCAGCTCTTCTCGGGGCTCTCAGGGATCAAACTATAACAGGGTGGGGGACCTCTGCACTTCGGCACCACCTCTGCCCCATGCATGCCACAGTTAAATGTGCAATTTTAAGAGATGCAGAATTGAGTTCAGAAAGTGGCGGCTGTGGGTATTTGATCTTGTGACTTGGGAGTCTGTGGGTGGTAGATGTGCACAGTCTAGTCTACGTGACCTTGCAGCCCCAGGGATATGGATTCCTGTCTTTGCCCCAGTTTCTCAAGGTATGAATATATACCTTACTTCTTTGTTTTCCTCATTGTCTATTACCCCTTACTCTCAAGAGTAAAAGTTGTATGTGAGGCAGGGTTTTTGTCCGTTTCATGGTAATGTCTTATTTTAATGTCATGGTTTGTCTGTTTCATGGGACATGGTAATGTCCCCCGTGCTTAGAACAGAATCTAGCACAGAGTTGGTGCTCAATTAATATTTGTTGACTAATCAAAGTATGCGAATGAGCTTGATAAATTATCCGAGATCAGGCTTCAGGTTTTCTCACGTTTCAAATGGGGTTAATCACATATATTTTATAGCCCTTTTGGGAATCTTACCAAGCTGAAACTTACACTGGAAGGCCCCAAGATGGGTGTTCAGTAACCATCTTTTGTCTTTTAGCTAGTGCTAGTAAATTATGTACTTCTGTCTAGCCACGCATCTACCCATCCGTCCAGCCATCCACCCATCACTGGAGTTTAGCACCTACCATATGCCTTGTAGAGAACCTACCACTACTCCATACCAAGGATTGTGCTGAGACACTACATTTACCATCTCTGATGTTTACTTCAATACTTCAGTGCAATTATCTATATTTTCTTTTCATAAATGAGGAAGCTGAGGCTCAGCAAATTTATACAGGTAGAAAGTGGAAGAGCCGTGATTCACATTCCAGGACTGTCTTATTGGCTGTTGATTCCTGGCTCTTCCATTTCCTCTCAAGAGTTTTCTTATCTGTGAAATAGGCACTAAAATGCCTCCTTCACAGGTTACTATGCATGTGCCTGGCATATACACAGTATATTATGAGAAGCACGCACATAGCACCTCATCAGTCCTGTTGTTACAGGTATTCCCACAGGGTTCCCTGCATGGTGATCCTCACGGCAAATCACATTCAGGCCCCCACCCCACTTTTTTTTTATTACCCTCATATCATTCATTATTTATGATCACTTCAGCAGGAAAACCAAGCACAAATGTCATCACCCATACCTGCTGATGGCTGGTGGACAGCGACTTGCAGGTGCCCGTCTCTGAGTGTCAGAGAGCCTTCCCAGCTCTGTTCAGTCTCCCCTCCTGGGTGAACTCTCATTCCTGAATTCAGACACACTTCTCTCTGGGGAAGCTCCAGATGTTTTGTTAGGGCCTCTCATCAGTCCCTTCCTACTTAATTCCCTAAAAAAGTCTTCTTTTGATGAGTCTCTTCAGTAAACAAAATAAAATTTGATAGGAATAGGGAAAGTATTGACCTATGTATTGTTTTATGTAAACAATATTAAATACTGAAAAGGGTACAAATATTTCATTTCCCCCATTAAATGTGGCATTTGGGGGTAGTTTTTTGATGATATTTGGTGTCACATCTTGTTGGGTCATTTAGAGAGGCCTATGGACATAGTAGAAAGACAAACACAGGCCCAAGTCCAACCCCAGCTCCTATTTTTAAATCAGCGTACTGTGACTATGTCCTCGCTGTGCTGTAATGACACCTTGGCAGATGACTTTCTTTTTGTTTGCTTCTGCCTTTTCACTGCAAGAAGAGGACTATGTGAGCATCTCAGTGGCTAGTTCTATACCCCTATTAAAGCGAAGTAGAGGCTGAGAAATACCAGTTACTAGATGCCTGCCATGAGCCAGGCAAAGGCAAAGATGCTTTACATGTGTTGCATATTATTCATTTTTCATAAGTGTGTAAGGCACAAGTTCCCATTTTGTAGATGAAAAACACAACACTTGGAGCCATAATGTAATTTGTCCACATCACATAGTATTGGAGGTGGAAATTGAACCCCAATCCCTCTGACTCCAAAGTTGCCACCCTTTCCACGCCCACCTCCACACTTAACCATGGCTGCCCCATTTTTACTTCTCTGCCTTGTAGCATTTGTGTGTATGGCTTTTAGCCTCCTTTGAAAGTGAAAATAATGTCTTATAATGTCTTCTTTTTTTGTCTCTCTAGGGCCTCATATAATATGAATGCTTAATGCATGCTTCTTTTAAAACATATGTGAACATGTTTTGTCTTAATTGTTAACTATTAACTCCATGTGCCAGACATGGGTATCAGACTTATTCATCTTACATCTTTTTTGCTGTCTTTTTTTGTGGCCATTCACACTCAGAACTGTCTAATAGATTTTGCCCTTGAAAAATGGAACTTTTTATTCTTTTAGTTATGAGAGTACAATAAAAATCCCCAAACTAATAATGCTTTGATTTTTTTTCTTACTTGCCTTTTTTGAACTTCTATTACTTATATAAAAATGGCAAACTGCCTTTTTTATTGCTTCAAATTACTTTTGTTAAAATACTTCTATGCTGCCAAGTTTCAACTTGAAGCCAATGTTCATATCCAAGTCACAAATAAGAATGAGGCATATGCTTGAGTCCTTTCTCCTGGTCTCCTTTTTAGCAGCTCAATCCAAACTTTCCTCTATGTTAAAACTATACTTCTGTTACCATTTAAAGACAAGAAATAAAAGTATTTCTTTCCAATAATTACATCTGGAAAGAGTCTGACCCTGCCCCTACTTCTATGGATTCTAGTAAAAGCCAAAGAGAAAAATAAAGACAAGCAAGACTGTGGTATCCTCATAAGGAACAAGAGGTCTGCTGACATGCACAGCCCTGGCAAGATCATTGGCACTGGTCACAGCTTAATGCTTTTATCACTCTAATCTCCCTCCTGGAGATGGAAATAATCCTCCATAATCAGAAATATGGGTTGGAAACAAAATGGTGACCTCAAGGAGATAAGCTATCACAACAATGGTGGGGTTTTTTGACGTCAGAAGCACACACAAAAGTCCTTATCTTGTTCCTTTCATCCTATGCTGGGAAGGTGCATGTATGAAGAGTACCAAGTTTTTGGAGAGTCCTACCCCTTCCAACTTTAGAAGGCAAGAGAGAAATGATGGTGGACCAAAAGAAGGAAAATGGAATACCTAGTCTTGCCTCTATTCTAAGTTGCATATTGAAAGGACATTAGATGTCCTTATTATCCCCTTCCCCAGAAGTTCTTACCAAGATTTCCAGGATGGTACGTGAGATAAGGCCTGGGCTAAAACCTCAGTGGGGAGGAGGCAGGAGGGTATAGTTCCTTTAGGCATATACAAGAATCAATGATAGTTGTAGAAGGTGGCTAGAAAGGGATGGATCCTGGTCATCTCCTCTTTGGACAGTACAAGTAGTGACTTGATTTTATTTGCCCTTGCTTTTTTTTCATCTATAACAAAAACATAGGTGTTGCTGTTTCAGGATAAATAAATTGGGACAACGTAAAATTGTTTTGATAAGGCTATACTGATCCGGAATCAAACTGCTAAGGTTTCAGTCCTAGCTGCCTCATTCACTCGTGTACCTATGGACAAGTTACTTAACTTCTCTATCCTAGTTTTCCTGTCTGCCACATTTTTTTGCAATTGTGAGAATTACATGAATTAGTAAACATAAAGTGCTTAGAAGTCTGTTTGGCATGCAGGAACTATGCAGCAATGTCAGCTATGTCATTGTGTAAGTCCAGGCTGGTTAAATAGCATATCATAAGCTAGTAGTTCCAGTNCCCTCATTCACTCGTGTACTATGGACAAGTTACTTAACTTCTCTATCCTAGTTTTCCTGTCTGCCACATTTTTTTGTAATTTTTTGCAATTGTGAGAATTACAGGAATTAGTAAACATAAAGTGCTTAGAAGTCTGTTTGGCATGCAGGAACTATGCAGCAATGTTAGCTATGTCATTGTGTAAGTCCAGGCTGGTTAAATAGCATATCATAAGCTAGTAGTTCCAGTGACTACTATTTAAGGCTTACATGGTATAACAGACAATTTACACTTTCTATGCTCAGTAGAAACATGATCTCTGACTTTTCTCCATTCTGTCAACAAACATTTATATGAGCATCAAGTAGGCCAGACTCTGAAGTCTGAAGATGCAGAGGCATATGAGACATAGCCTCTGCTCACAAAGAATTCTGCGTCTAAAGGGAGAGGCAGATGGACGAACTGGAATAATGATAGAGGGGATTCCTGACTATAGGANGTTAGATACTGAAGATGCAGAGGCATATGAGACATAGCCTCTGCTCACAAAGAATTCTGCATCTAAAGGGAGAGGCAGATGGACGAACTGGAATAATGATAGAGGGGATTCCTGACTATAGGAACACATTAGAGAAAGCATCTAACTCAACCAGCTCAGGATCTAGAAAGATTTCAGAGATGACAGTAGTGCCCTGAAGGAATTTCTGGGGAGACAATATTGGAGGCCAGGGGAATAGTCAGTATGAAGGACTGGAACTGAGGAAAAACATGGTGTGTGGAGGAGGGGTGGGGAGAGAACAAAAGGGGGGAGGAGGAGGAGGAAAAGAGAGGGGAGGGGAAGGGAGAGATTTCTGTGGTCACTTCAGTAACTAAAGCTGTGGTACTTGAACTCCAACCCCACCCCCAGAGAGTTCTGGTCTCTTTGAGAGTCCCACCCTCCCCAGGCCATTGGGAAGGTGAACGGGGTGGCGAAAATGGTGGTGATCCACTTATTCTGCTTCCGTTGACTTCCCTAAGACATACCTCTGTATCCTTATTTTTCATCTCTTCCCATCCTACTCTATGTTATCCACACGGAGCTTCATCCTGTCTCTGGGGCATTCACGGAACTTCCTGGCACAGGGTCTTTATGTACACACTGTACTCTCTGCTTGCAACACTCTCCTCCCTCTTTGTCTCCTCAGCTAGTTCATTTCTGCTCTTTCCTCAGATGTCTCTCAGATATGACTTCCTTTCAGGAGCAGGAACCCTTCTTCTATGCATCCATGGCCCCTTCCCTACGTATCCTGTCATTTGTCTTTGGGCCTTACTACTCTGTCCTCAGCCCCCAGCACAAGTCCTGACACACGGCAGGTATTAGTGAATATTTGCTCAATGAATACATTAGAGGCAAAAGGAAATGTCCTTACAGACATTCTCTACATTTCCCCCACTTAACAGGCCAAATGCGATTGATCACCAAGCTTTATTCTGATTGTCACTTCCCTGTCTCTGCACTTCTCTCTTCCCTGGATCACTGCCTGACCCTCCTTGTGTCTCCAAGGGTGTCCCTGCTACTGGATCCTGTAAGTCTCCATGTGGAATCATTCTGTGGGTCCTTATTGCCCCAAATTAACATCCAGCATCCTTGGTTAGCAGCCAAAGCCCTTCCCACTGCATTACTTAGGCCTCCATGTCTGTCCTCTAAGACTCTGGGTTCTTGAAGTGCTTGTCCTAGATCTGCCAGTGTCTAACAGCCAGCAGAGCAACCAGAACACAGGTTCCTGTTCAGTAAATGTTTGTGTAAAGAATAAGTGTCATATAAATCTAGTGTAGAAAAACACTGTTTTGTGTATTTGGAAAATATATACTAAAAATGTCTTCAATGGGGCATTTAGTTTTAAGGGAAATGTCCCAACTAGGAAATAGAGTGAAAGTCAGCACAACTGACTGCTTAATAATGCCATTCGAGGATAAAAATGAAATAAACCTCTTGTCACATTAACCAACAGGGCTGATGAGCACTCGGAGGCTGTCTTCTACAGTTATAGAGAAAGCTCCTGCAATGGAAACTACCCACTGCTAAACCCAAAGTATGCTGAACTCCTAAAGTCAATCCCTTGCTGACCACCTGGCATTCTGTGACTTTTTCTTTGGGATATAGCATTTCTTTCCCTATTTCCTTTCCTCTATTCCTCTCTCCCACACTATGGTCTGCCCTTAATTCTTTTGCAAAAGACATGGTCTTGGCAAATGACTTAACTATTCTGAAATCAATTTCTTTCTTTGAAAATCATCCCCTTCCTTACTCTTCCTATGATGAGTTACTAGTGGTAGGAGCAGTGATAATATGCGAAGCTAACATTTGACTTTTGCACACTCTATACCAAACACTGTGCTGAGTACTGCCACTGAGTACTTTTATACAGATTCTCATTTAAGTTAAAAAACTAACTCCATGCCCCTTAATTCTTAGCATGATGCTTAGCACAGAATCAATTCTCAATAAATGTTAGTCATTATTAAACCTTTTTTCATTTAATCCTAAAAACCATTTTCTGAGATCAATATTACTTTCCTATTGTTTCTGTGCTTTAACAGATGAGGAATCTGAGGCTTTCAGAGGGCAATGATATTTACAAATGAATGTGGGATCCATGCTCAAGAAGTCTATCTACCAAGGCTATGCAACATAACAGATATAAAACCACTCTGTGAGCTGTAGGACTCTGCACGGATGTTACCTGTTATCACCACATTCAGGAGGTTAAGTAGGTAAGAGGTCAGCACCTAGGAAGAGGCAAGTGAAGTACTTTAATAAAATGGGGTCACAATTATCATCAAATGAGAAATTTTTTCTTGGGTTGGAGGAATTATGTGTGTGTGTAAACATTTTTTATTATGTTCAGTTATCCACTGTATAGTACATAATTAGTTTTTGATGTAATGTTCAATGATTCATTAATTAAGTATAACACCAAGTGCTCATCACAGCACGTACCCTCCTCAATACCCATCACTCTCTTACCCCCTCCTCCCACCCCCTAGATTGTTTCTCAAGGTCCATAGTCTCTCGTGGTTGGTTTCCCTCTCTGGTTTCTTCCCCTTTGGATTTCCGTCCCTTTCCTTACGGTGCTTCGTGCTATTGCTTATGTCTCACATATGAGTGAAACCATATGATAACTGTCTTTTCTAAGACCCAAAAAGGCAAAAAATCTTTAGAATAGAAGGTGGTAAGTGGGGACTTCTGAAATAATTGACATCTCAAGTGTTCAGGGTTTCTTTCGGGCTCAAGAGGCTTTTCCATAGGAAGGATGTTCGAGGACAAAAGCAAGAAAGAGTTTCTTCTCTGTAGCCTCCACCAAATCCTTCTGGGTCCTATGAAGCACCCGAAACAGGGGTTCTCTCCATTACATTAATGCACAAACTGACAAGCAGGAGACCACGAGACCCACCTGAAGCCTTCCTACTTCTTGCTTTCGTGTTTCTGGCCAAGTTTCCTGACTTCCAACACTATAATCTTTGCTCAGTAAAGCACTTAAAAATTCCAGCTCTCAAGAGGTCCAATCAACTATATCCAATATTTTCTGGGGATTTCAGAGCACTGAAGAGGTGCTCAGGAAACCCCAATCTCAATGTTGGCTCTCCTCACTTTCTCTGTGACTTCAGTCAAGCATCTCTGTGGCCCTGTTTCCTCATCTGTGGGCCAGATGATGGTGTTTCCCAGCTTGACAAGAATGGGATTCTACCAATGTTAAATAATGTTTTTAGACACATGTTGCTGGACATTAACACATCTTTTAACTTACAAATAATAAAGTTCAAATAGATGTCTTTTGGCTCAGTGCTGCTGCTGCTACTTCTCTTCCTTCTCTTTCTCCTTTTTCTCCCCCTCCTTTTTAAATAAACCACATTCCCTTGTAGTCATCTCTCTTCCAAAAGGTGTTATGATGTAGGTCCATCCAGCAATCTGCCTTTGGAGGGCTAGTGACCACTTGTTGGCTGGTTAAATGCTGGCCTCCTCAGTAAGCATCAGGTCACTGTCTCTGGCTCTGGCCCGCAGCTGCGTGAGACCAAGTTGTGGGTTGGGAGCAGGCAGGCAGGGGTGTGATAGAGGGCAGCTGCATCTGGCTTATTCCATTCACTCAGTGGATTACTCTATTTGATAGTCACCCCTGTAGAGCCCAGCACCTGCTTTCCCTACCCGACTGAAAAGATACAAAAAAGCTTGGGCGATAGTCCAAAGCAGTGCTTATCATTTGCTGTATCAAACCCCTTGCAAAGCCAGACTGTGGTTTCTCCATGCTATTTGGTGCTTCCTCTAGGTCCAAGTGCATAGAAGCACTTCTATGCAGCAATGAAAACATAAACTTAGAGCCTCCTTTCTGACTTTTACCTCTGCCTTCCTGGTAGAGGCAAAACCAGTCCTGAAGCTGGGCCTAGAAATTGCTGGTCCCTGAGTGTTGCCTTAAAGTGTGTTTGAATCAACTGAAGGGGTTGCATCAAGAGAAGTAAAGGGCCTGCAGGAGAGAGCTGAGAGTTCTGGGTCCTGACCCACACAGGACTCAGAAGCATGCTTTATACACAGCGACACCACAGTCTGCATTCATTTTTTGAAGATCATGTATTACAGGGAACAGATTTTATACTTATGCACATACTTACAAAGACATACATGCCTGGCTGATATTCAGTTGTGTGCATGGTTTGGTTGTATCAGCTGTTCAGTTCAGTGCTTCCCCTACCTTGTGGCCACCCCAACTCCTTTCCTGGAGCTTGGGACTTCCCCACAATGCAGTACTTAAGGTGTGAAGGCCTGGACCAACAGCATAACCCTGCTCTGGCTCCTAGACCAGTGCCTGTCCCAACTCATTAGAACTTGTGCAATTTGAATGGCTAGGACTTTTAATATTGGCCTCTTCAAATGAATTAGATCCATTATACACAAATACAAAATAGTAATTAAGAAAGCCTTAAATGAAAGGAATAAATAGGAGCCCTGCAAAGGATCAGATCAGCCCTGGTTAGGAGACCACTGATTTAGACCACTTTGTTGTTTTTTAAATCCAACCTCTCGGCTCTTTGCTCTTTTCTTTACCTGTGTTCAATCATCATCCTTTCTCACATGCAAAAACCTTCTAGTTGGTTCTCCTGCCTCCAGTCTTGCTACCCTTAAGTATCATCTGCACACAAAAGCAAGAGACGTATTTCTGTTAGCTCACCCTGACCTGAGACCTTCGATTGTCCCCCAGGCTAACAGAGTGCCCAGCAAAATATTGTTCTGGGGGGAGAGTCAAAAGATGTGCAGTGAATGAGGTTTTCTTGCTCAATGAACTTGGGAAACACAAGGTTATATAGACTTAATTTTTAAATTTTTTTTTTTTATAGCAGGGCTCATGAATATGCTACGTGAATTGTGAATCTTATGAGAGGACATGGTGTGTGATTTCCCAAACTCTTTGGTGAGCCATCATATTTTCTGGCATATTACTGCTATTATAACTCAGAATGTTCCACTGAACACCAGTTTGGGAAACGCTGGCCTTCAAAAGAATCCCAACACCTCAGCAGGGCTTCCTGCTTCCAACACCTTCTAACACCTTTACCATCTGCTTCCTAAATACCAGTCCAGTCTTGTTCTTTGGTATTCTCTCCTCTGATGGACCCCAGGCCCACCCTCACTTTAGTCCAATGGTTCTCAAAAGGATACAAGATCTCCATCAGTTTCCAAGACCTCCTCAAACGGTCTATGGGGTCAGACATATTATTTTCTTAATAACACTAGGCTGTTACTTGCCTATTCTACTCTCATTGTCTCATGAATATAGAGGAGCTTTCCAGAGGCTATAATGTGTGTGTGTGTATGTGTGTGTGTATGAATATATATAATCGTTCTATAATTTTTGTAACAGAGTCAACACAGTAGCAGATATGATAATCCAACTCTTTTCAATTAAACCACACTAAAGAGATTAGAAAAATATAATACAATTTACTTTTGTTTTTTTAGTTTTTTTTTTCAATTTACTTTTGTTTTGAAAAAATAGTTATTTTTCATAAGCTATGCTATTTATGTTAACACGGTCCATGTTTATTGTTAAATGGTCAACAAGTATTTTTTAAATTTCTAGTTTCAATTTCTTGTACAGAAAGTATTGCTGGATATAACCCACATAAACAAAAGCTCTTTAAAGTTCTTAATTTTTAGGAGGATAATGGAGGCTTTTTTTTTTTTTGACTTTGTTGAGGAATAACTGACAAACGTAATTCCATGTATTTAAAGTATACAACGTGACAATTTGGTATACATATGCACTGCAGAATGATTACCAAGATCAAGGTAACTGAGACATCCATCACTTCACATAAGTCCTCTTTGTGTGTCTGTGAGGTGAGAATGCTTTAGATCTATTCTCATTAACTTTCAAATATACAATACTATATTGCATTATTAACCATAGTCACCAGGCTATACATCAGATCCTCAGAACCTGTCCTTTTTATAACTGAAAATTTGCATCCTTTGCTCTTCATTGCTGTTTCCATTCCCCACCCCCCCACCCCCCGTGTCCAAATAAAACACCTGGCCTACACCATTCTACTCCCTGTTTCTATGAAATTAGTTTTTTCTTTTCTTTGGATCCACAGTATTTGTCTTTCACTTTCTGGCTTATTTCCCTCAGCACAATGCTGTCCAGAGTCATCCATATTGTTGCAAATGGTAGGGTTGCCTTCTTTTTTATGGCTGAATACTATTCCTTTGTGTGTACACACCACCTTTTCTTCATCCATTCATCTACTGAAAGACATTTTGGTTATTTCCATATCTAGGCCATTGTGAAAAGTGCTGAATTGTGCTGCAATGTACATGGGTGTGCAGATCTCTTTGAGATCCTGACTCTTTTTGTATATATATCCAGGAATGGATTAATGGATTACATGGTAGTTAAATTTTTAATTTTTTTTGAGAAGTGTCATTCTGTCTTCCATAATGGCTGTATGATTTTATATTCTTACTGACCGTACACAGGGATTTCCCTTTCTCCACATCCTCACCAATATTTGTCATCTCTTGTCTTTTTGATAAAAGCCATTCTAACAGGTATGAGGTGATACCTCATTGTAGTTTTGATTCACACTCCCCTGAAGACTAGAGATCTTAAGCACCTTTTCATATACCTATTGGCCACTTGTATTTTTTAAATAGGAAAAATGTATTTTGATTGCTCGTTTTAAAATTTCATTGTTTGCCCATTTTCTAACTGAATCCATCTCTTCAGCTCACTACTTTATTCCCGACTTCACAGACTTCCTCAAAGAGTTATGTATCTTTCATTTTAGAAGCCCTGGACTGGGAAGTCAGAGACTCTAATTTTCAGACCCATTCTTACCATTTCCTATCTGTACCATCACTGGTAACAGTGATATTGATAACAAGTGCAAGGAGCTTTCTATACATTATTTGTAATACCTTGAATCTCCCAGTAGTTTCCAATTTTTGTTTGTAGACAATTTTGTATATAAATTTTATAGGCAATTTTGCCATGCAAGGGATTTTGTCATAAAGATATTTTTGATTCTTACAATATGGGATGTGATGCCGTTGCTGGCATCTCTGTTGTAGAGGCTGGGGTGCTGCTTAACATTTGACAACCAACAGCTGCCAAACATGGAATCATCTGTCTCCAAATGTCTAAGTGTCAAGGTTGAGAAACCCTGCAATAATCTGTAAGGTGGATGCTGCACACATTTTACAGAGGAGGACCTAGAGGCTCAGAGGGGTTTAGTCACTTGTCCCACGTGCACAGCTAGTAAGTAGTGAGCCAAGATTTAAACATAGGTTGGTCTTGGCTATAAAGTCCATGCTTTATAGACCTGTAGTAGACATTTGTAGACTCCTAAACCCTGCGTCCCCTAGCAACTGAATTCCTTTTCTGGACATGCACAATCCAGGCTGGGATCCTGAGAGTCAGAGCTCCACACAGGGGTGAACTGGAGCCCTTTGGAGGACAGAAAGACAGAGTCCAATCTTGGGGTCAAATCAGACTAAATCAACTGCTCTGTTGCAGTCAGTCCCAAGTAGGAGGTAAGGGGGCATAAACCAGAGTCTCCAGAACAGAACACAAGGGTTTGTAGTGGAACATAAGAGACCCCACAGAAAGAAACTAAGTGGCTCTAGAAGTAGAACCACAGGAACTTTTGAAAGCATGTGTGCAGCCCTGCACCACAAGGGGAAGGAATTATGTACAAGAGTATAAGGCAGAAGAAATCTAGAACAAGACACTTATTATCTCTAAAATTCAATTTTATCTTCTATGCAACTAGAAAAACTTCCCTACCTACAGTGTAAGGTCCTTAAAGAGGGTATGGGCTTGAAAAAGATCTATAAATGACTGCTGTGCTTTAGATCACATGTATTCTAATTGTGATATTCACACGTTCTTTGTCTCCTCCTCCCCCAAGTATCCCACATTCTAGGCTCCCTATTCTTAGGCTGATGCTAGTTCTAAGTGTATATAATGAAAATAACCTGAATTTGTTCCTGTTTTCCTGATAGACTGATCCCAGTGGTCAGCAGTTTGGCTATTACTCCCATCATCATCTTTGTTCCAGACTACCTTTGTGTTGTTAACATCATTTGTCAATAAATCATTGCCTTTTCCTGTGTGTTAGTGCCCAGAGGCTGCTGTATTTGGGTTCATCTTGAAAATCCAAATAATGTAAGTAGAAAGCATAAATAATAGATCAGCTTCTTATTCCCTAGGGGTCCTGGCAGGCCTGTTCACAAACGTAGTTTCTCTTAGTCTGTGTCCACTTCAATTTTAAGGTCTGTGGGAACAGTGTTTAGACCTGAATAAAAAAACATTAGTGGGGTAGATTCGTTTTCCTATCAATGGTCTTCTGATGTGCGCAGAAGGGTAAGTGTGGGGAAACATGAGATCAGATGTGGATAGAATTTGGCAAACATCAGGGCGCCTGGGTGGCTCAGTGGGTTAAAGCCTCTGCTTTCGGCTCAGGTCATGATCTCAGGGTCCTGAGATCGAGGCCCGCATCGGGCTCCCTGCTCGGCGGGGAGCCTGCTTCCCCCTCTCTCTCTGCTTGCCTCTGCCTCCTTGTGATCTCTCTCCCTCTGTGAAATAAATAAATAAAATCTTTTAAAAAAAGATTAAAAAAAAAAAAAGAATTTGGCAAACATCAGAATTCTGGCTTTTTCCCCCCTCCAATTTTCAGGATGGGAGGAGGGAGAGGAGATGATAACCCTTGTAAAATTGCCATTTATACTTCAAAATAATAATAATAATAAAAAATCTCCATTAAAAAAGGAACAATTATCCTGCTGTGAATTTAACAAATCTTAGCCTCAGGCCTATTTCTCTGTATTAATTTGCTTTTATTTATTTATTTTTTTCCTCTCATACTCTTTCATGCAAAAGCAAGGCAATCAATGAAAGCACTTAACACAATCCTTCCTCCCTACCATAAGTGAAAGTTAACGTGCGTTCTTATTCCCTAGATTTGCAGAGAAAGCTTATCGTCAACCATATATAACCCCATATATAACAATCTACCACTGTGTCCCCATTCTCTCTTCCTCTCAAATTATTTTCCCCATAATTATCAAGGTGAATTTCTTAAAATACATCTTATACCGCCCAGTGGAAAGCCTTCAACTGTTCTCTACGGTCCCTATTAAAAGATAAACTCCTCACCTAGTACTTAAGACTATCGAAACCAAATCTGTGGATTCTGGCCAAAGTTGAGTAACTGGAACCAGACAGAACTTCCTGTCTCAAAAAAATGAGAAAAAAAGAGGATAAAATAATAAAATAGTTTTCAGACACTGGACATCAGTCAGTACATACAGAAGAATCACACCTCATAGAAGAGAAACAAATATGTTCAGCCTTACTTAGCACTGTCCCCGTTTACTGTCTGGAAGGAGTTTCCACAGCATGAGGGCATGTGTGTGGAGGGGAGGGGGGTGATTCCAGTTGGCTTCAATGGCTCCCTTTGTCTATTTTGGGCAGGATTTGATCCCTGTGCTGCTAAGGGGCCAGTGAGAGGCTACCTGGACTTACCTGGGCTTACCCTGGTTGGGTCAGACCGGATGCCTGCCTTCATTCTGTTTGCCAAGGCCTCCATCACACTGAACTGCAGGGAACTCTCTTTGTATTGTCCCATGAGAAACTGTCATTGGTGCACATGGCCTGCATTCAGACCAGATATCTGCCCTCTGTCTGTCTGTTGCATTTGCAGTGACCCTAACCTATAGGGCTCTCTGTGCTGTCCTTTGTGAAGCTTCTCTTGGTGGGCGAGACTGCCACTCAGATCAGACGTCTACCCCTAGCTCACTGCTGGGGCTACAGTCAAACTGGTGTGTGGGTTCTTTTCCCCTCTTCCAGGGGCAAGGCGAGCTTCGGAGTAGTGTTGGTCACTGTCAGCGCTGCTTGTAGAAGAAGACACAGCAGGGAGTACCTGGGTGGCTCAGGGGGTTGTGTGGCCAACTCTTGGTTTCAGCTCAGGTCATAATCTTGGGGTGGTGATTTTGAGTTTCAGGTTGGGCTCCACCCTCTGCGGGAGTCTCCTTGAGATTCTCTCTCTCCCACTCCCTTTGTCCCTCCCCTGGCTCAGGCATGCCAGCAAGCTCTCTCTCAAATAAATAAATAAAATCTTAAAAAAAAAAAGGAGACACATCAGGTACTGCTTTGGAGGTACTCCTTCAAAGCGAGATGAGTTGAATGGGGTGGATCCACAGAAGAATTTGGGGGTAGGGCACAAAGTGTTGGCAAGCTAGGTGGTGTGGATTCATGCTGGTTCGTGCAAGCATCAGGTATCGAGGCTCAGTGGGGCGTGGGGTGCTGCTGGGAAAAATGGTGTACACTTGCTATTTTGTTCTTGGGAGAAGTCTCCTAAAGATCTCTGCCCCGCCAGCACTTGTTCTGAGATTAGTAAGTAAATTTTCTTTCTGTGTACCCGAGACACTTTTCAAACTGCAGCTTCTATGCTGTATCTCCCTGGAGTTGTTTATTATGCTCTTTCTTTATGGGGGCCAACTGTCTCCTATAGCTTTCCAGCAATCCCAGAGTCAAGCCCGCTGATTTTTCAAGCTCCTGGTGGTAAGCCAAACTGATCGCAAAAATTCACAAGGTTAAGCCCCTCCGGTTTTTAAAGCCAAATGTTACCTGTACTCATCCTCCCCGTGCTGGGCCCCCATGTCAGCTTCTCTGTGCTCTCTGTGGTTGTGGTGTCCCTCCCATTTGTGCAGTGTCTCACAAGTTAGTTTGGTTTCCAAATGGGGCTCTGCCTCCTTCCTGTAGTTTTTCACTGTGGCCTCCTCTTTAGGATTAACTGTGGAGAGTCTGTTCTGCCAGTCTTTGGTTTGTTTCCTGGGTTACTTGCACTGATATCTACATATATCCGTGGGATATATATAAGTAGGGTTAGGTTCCTCCTACTTCCTGTCATCTTCCCCTGACCACCTTCTTTTTTTTCTAAAAGATTTTATTTTTAAAGGGGTGCCTGAGTGGCTCAGTTGGTTAAGCAGCTGCCTTCGGCCCCAGTCATGATCCCAGTGTCCTGGGATCAAACCCAGCGTCAGGCTCTCTGCTCAGTGGAGAGCCTGCTTCTCCCTCTTTCTGCCTGCTGCTCTTTCTACTTGTGCTCTCTATCTCTGTCAAATAAAGAAAAAATCTTAAAAAAAATAGATCTTATTTTTAAGTAATCCCTACATACAACGTGAGGCTCAAACTTGCAACCCCAAGATCAAGAGTTGCTCACTGCCCTGACTGAACCAGCCAGGGCCCCCTTCCCCTGACTTCTTAAAGAAAGATTATGATGACTTAAATATGAACACCATAAACTCCAAAGTAATCACTAAAATAATAAAACAGAGTTATAGCTAAGTCAACAAAAGAAATAAAATGGAATTACAGAATATTCAATTATTCCAAAAGATGGCAGAAAAAGAAGAAAAATGGAGTAAGAAGAGTTTAGACAGATAGACTATAAAAAGCAAGTCACTAAATTTAAACCTAACTAGAGCAATCATCACATTAAATGGTTAAATGCCAATTTGATCCAGTAGAGATTATCAAACTGGTAAAAAACAGACAGACCTAAGCTATATGCTGCTTACAAGAAACTCATTTTAAATTTAGAAACACAAGTAGGTTGCGGCTTAAGGGATAGAGAAACGAATGCCTTGCTAATAATCAAAAAGGATGCTCTAGTGCAAGAATAGTATATGTTTATATCAGAAAAAGTAGATTACCAGAGATAAAATGAGACTTTTTGTGATGATAAAGGGGTCATTTCATCAAGAGGTCATGAACACCCTATGGGACATCTGGTTGGCTCAGTTGGAGGAGCATAGAACTCTTGATCTAGGGGTTGTGAATATGAGCCCCACGTTGGGTGTAGATTACCTAAATCAATAAAACTTAAAAAAAAAGAGGACATGAGAATCTTAAATATTTAAGCATCTAAGAAATGGAGTTTTAAAATACATGAAGAAAAAAATTGACAGAAGTGAAAGGATAAATAAATCTACAATTATAATCAGCTATATCATCACTGTGCTCTCCACAATGTATAGAAAAAATAGAAATAAAATCAGTAAGGATCTAGAAGGTCAACCAATTATACATCAATTTGACCTAATTGACCTTTGTAGACAGACCACTAAACAATAGCAGAATACACATTCTTTCCAAAGGTACATAAAACTTTTCCCAGCTTTGATCATATTCTGAATCATATTGCAAGTCTCAAAATTTAAGAGTATTCAAGTCATACCATGCATATTCTGGGACTATGATAGAACTAAATTAGAAATCAATAATAAAGGCCACAGGAAAATTCCCAAGTATTTGGAAATTAAATAATACACATCTAAATGACCATGGGTCAATGAATAAATCAAAAGAGACATTAAATATTTGAAATGAATAAAAATGAATACAACATTAAAAATGTATGAGTGCAGCTAAAACAGTACTTACAGGGAAATTTACAGCAGTAAATACCTAGATTAGAAAAGAACATCTCAAACCAATTAATTTCAGTTTCTACCATAGCATATGAAACCCTTCAAAATCTGGCTCTGTATATTTTTATAGTGACATCTCTCACCAACTATCAATAGATACTAATACCATTGCCAGCAGTGGTTGTAACATCATTAGTACTAACAGATGTTGCTAATTTTTTGAGTACTTACTATGTGCTAGACATTTTTCCATGTATTACCTCATTTAATATTCCAGTAAGTATCACATGTATCATTTATACCTTACTACAATTTTATGAGGAGGTATTATTATTATTATTACCACCATTTTACTAAAAAGAATACTAAGTTTTAGGGAGATTTTAGAATGTGTCTAAGGTTCTGTAACCACTATGCCATTAAAAATTACTGAACATCTGCTATGTGGAAGGCTCTCTTTTTCTTTCTTTTAAGAATGATTATTTATTTTAGAAAGATAGAAAAAAGAGTCCAAGCATGGGGAGGGACTAAGGGAGAAGGAGAGAGAGAGAACCTCAAGCAGACTCTATGCCGAGCATGGAGACCAACACACGGCTTGAAACCCTGAAATCATGACCTGAGCCAAAACCAAGAGTCTGACGGCTAAGTGACTGAGCCACGAAGGCTCCCCAAAGGCTCTTTCCTAAGTACACAGCTAGACAGACGTGTAGATTAGCATGTTTTCAAAACCTATTCTCTTAGCCATCTTGCTTTGTTGTCATTTGTATAATTTTTGACTACCCATGAACTTTTTCTTCCAGAGATAATAGGAGTTGAGAAAAGAACATTCATAATTCATTGAATGATTATTCTGTGTCTGCCTTTCACATATATTATCACTTTTATTCTTTATTGGGACTGTGTGAATTTAGTATTATTATCTGCATTCCAACTTCCAAATATATTTGATTCTTTCTTCCTTTCTATGTATACTCGACTACTGCTATAACCTAGGACACCATCATTTTCTGTCCAGACTACCTTCATGGTTTGCTAATTGGCTTCCAATTTCCATTCCTGCCTCCTCAAAATCTGTTTTCCACAAAATAGTAATCATGATCTTTTAAATAGCATTTTAAAATGTACATCAGGCCATACCTCACCTGTGCTGGAAAATCATCAAGTGCACTTGGATTAAAAGAAAAACTAACTCCTTAATGAGGCAAACAAGGATCCGCATGAACTGGTCCCTGTTCATCCTGTCAAACTTATCCCTTTCCACTTTGCTCCCAGCAACAAGAAGCATGACCCTGTACAGGGGTCTGGAATGTACCAACCTTTTCCCCATATGTTGCTATTCCTTTTACCTGGCATACATTCCTCCACTCTCACCTGGATAAGTATTCATGCTTCATATCCCACCTTGTATATGATTTCCTATAATCTTTTTTTGACCCCTTTCCAATATCAGCTTGCTTCATTAATACCTCTTGTAGCTTCCTGTTCTTCTGCTTTGTTGCTTTTATCACAATTTAGAATCATCTATTTATTTATGGCACTGAGATTCAGCAAAGATCTAGATCTTAAATATATCAAAGGCAATTCTTTATCTTACTGTATTTCTCACCAGCATTTTAACCCCATGGGTGCCTATTTTTCCATTTTTGAAATAATATTATCTGTTGGCTCCCATGACACCACACTCTTGGGTCAGTCCTACATGACATCCTTTTCTCTATATTATCTTTCTCTCATATCTCATCTTTATAAATGGCTTTAAATCCCAATCATGTACAGGTTATCACCTGCCTACTCAATATCTCTCCTTGGATGTCAAATAGGCATCTGAGACAACGTGACTGAAGATAACTAACTACTCATGCCTCCAAAACACATAAAACAGATTCTCTCGAGCTTTCCCCATCAGAGTAAATTGCACCACCATCCATCCAGCTGCTCAGACACAAAATTTAAAAGTCACTGCTGACTGCTCTTTCTCTCAGACCTAATTATTAACCATCAGTAGTAAGTCCTACTGACTCAAATCCTAAAAACATCTGAAATGTGATCTTTCTCACCATCTTGACTGCCATAATCCTAGTCTAAGAGCCACCACCAAGACTCAACTGGATCCTGGCATTAGTTCTTTTAGCCCCTCCCATGGTCTATTTTCCATAACAATAGTCAGAGGGAGGAAACATTTTACAACATGAAGTGGATGATACCACTTTCTTAAAATCCTTTAATGACTTCCAATTGCAACCAGAATGCAACACAAACTGTGGTGACCAACATGGCCCTATGTGCCTGGACCCAACCTGTAACCCCTATCTCACTTCCCTTCACTCTTTATCCACTATGTTCCTGCCGTGGTGGCTTCTCTGTTCCTAGAGCATGCCAAATTCATCCCTATTTCTGGGTCCTTGATATTGTGTCTTCCACTCATCTCCTCAGATAAGACTTTCCTCCCCTTCTCTAGCTAAACATTCCTTTACCACCATCTCCCAGTATTGCTTCCATCACAGCACTTCTCAGAATCTAATACTAGACCATTTTTCATTTATTTATGTATTTATTGACTTTCTCCACCAAAATGGAAGTTTCTTGAAGATGCAGACCACTTATCTTGCTCTGTTGCTTTAGAACTTAGAATACCTGCTTCATAATACTTAAGTATTTGTTGACTGACTATCTATATTTTCTTTGCTGAAATTGTTTATCTGGCCTCAATGATCTTCTAACTAGATAGCAAAGATCTGAAAATATTTTTTCATGCCAATGGAACATACTTTTTCAAAGTATGACTGGAGCAACCAAATCCCAATTATGACAAAGATATATGCTAAATGCAAGACATGTAGACTCACTCAAGATATAGATTAGTCATTTTTGAAGCGACAGGTCCCCTTTGAAATCTCAAAGGCCTCCCAGTGAAACTGAAGCATCATCTAGGGAAGAGAAAGGTATGGGGGCCAACTTCAGATCAGGAAGCTGAAATCAGCCTAAGCTGGCACTGATTTGATTTATTAAATCTACAACTCTTTCAGAAATTTAAGCATGACTGCAAGATCTTTGTGATGGAGTTGAGGCTCTAAAAACTAGCTGGCAATTTAATGGTTTTCTTGTATTTGCACAGTTACCATGTGCTAGATCTTACATAAGCCTCTGAGAATACAAAGAAAGACCAAGAGGGTGATGGATACACACATACACAATCAATGTCGGTGCAGCAAAATCAGCACTATAGCTGAACAGTAGAGAAGAGCAAGTATCTAAATACTAAGAAGTAAGAAATACAGAAGGTGATGCTGGGAGATCAAGCAAAGTATTCACTTAGCAGACCATACAGGAACATTCTATGCAAGGCTCAGTGAAGACAACAAAACTGGTTTAGGAAGCAGGAAACATTTTGGAGGGCCTAGATGACTGGATACCTGGGGGACAGTGGTAGAAAATGAAGCAGGCTAATTCGCCCTACAGAAGACCTGAATAGGCTAAGGGGCATGAATTTGACCTTGAAAAACAATAAGCTAAGTCAAGATGGTTTTGAAACAAAGACAGAAGGAAGAAGATGACCTATACAGATTTGAAACTGGGCTCCTACCCAAATACATAAAAAAATTAACAACAAACATAAAGGACATGATTGATAGTAATACAATAATCGTGGGGGATTTTAACATCTCTCCTTGATGTACAGATCACCCAAATAGAAAATCAACAAGGAAACAGTCGCTTTTTGGTTTTTTTGCCCCAGGGGTACAGGTCTGTGAATCATTAGGCTTACAACTTTCACAGCATTCACCAAAGCACAAACCCTCCCCAATGTCCATAACCTATCCACCCTATCCCTACCCTCCCACCACCCAGTAACCCTCAGTTTGAAATAGTGGCTTTGAATGACACACTGGACCAGATAGATTTAACAGATATATTCAGAATATTGCATCTTAAAACAGTAGAATGCACACTCTTTTTCAAGTGCATGTGGAACACTCTCCAGAAAAGATCACATATTGGGCCACAAAATAAGCCTCAACAAATTAAAAAAGACTGAACTGTGCAAATAAAAGAAAAGTCATACAATGCGTCTTTTCTGATCACAGTGAAACTAGACATCAACCATCAGAAAAAAATCTGGAAAGACCACAAAGACATGGAGGTTAAATAACATGCTACTAAACAATAGCATGGGTGACAAAGAAATCAATGAATAAATGAAAAAGTACACAGAAACAAATGAAAATGAAAACACAATGGTCCAAAACCTTTGGGATGCAGCAAAAGTGGTTCTAAGAGGGAAGTTTGTAGTGATACAGGCCTACTTGAGGAAGCAAGGAAAATCTCAAATAAACAACCTAACCTTATACCTAAGGAGCTAGAAAAAGAATAACAAACAAAATCCAAAACCAGCAGAAGGAAGGAAATAACCATAGAGCAGAAGTAAATGATATATAAACTAAAAATAAACAAAAACCCAATAAAACAGATCAATGAAACCAGGAGCTGGTTCTTTGAAAAGATCAACAAAATAGATAAGCCTCTAACCTGACTCATCAAAACAGAGAGACAGAGAAAGAGAGAGAGACAAAGGACTCAAATCAACAAAATCACAAATAAAAAAGGAGAAATAACAACCGACACCATAGAAATACAATTGTAAGAGAATATTATGAAAAACTATATGCCAATAAATCAGACAACCTAGAAGAAATGGATAAATTCCCAGAAACATATAACCTGAAGCAGAAACATATAAAAACTGAAGCAGGAAGAAATAGAAAATTTGAACAACCAATAACCATTCAAGAAATGAAATCAGTAATCAAAAACTTCCAACAAACAGAAGTCCAGGACCAGACAGCTTTATGGGCAAATTACCAAACATTTCAAGAAGAGTTAATATGTATTCTTCTCAAACTATTCCAAAAAGTTGAAGGAAAAGAAAAACTTCCAAATTCATTCTATAAGACCAGTATCACCCTAACATCAAAACCAGATAAAGGCACCTCAAAAAAAAAGAGAACTATAAGCCAATATCTCTGATGAACACAGATGCAAAAATCTTCAACAAAATACTAGCAAACCAAATCTAACAATATATTAAAAAATCATTCACCACAATCAAGAGGGATTTATTCCAGGGTGCCTGGGTGGCTCAGTGGGTTAAAGCCTCTGCTTTTGGCTCAGGTCATGATCTCAGGGTCCTGGGATCGAGGCCCGCGTCGGGCTCTCTGCTCGGCGGGGAGCCTGCTTCCCCCTCTCTCTCTCTGCCTGCCTCTCTGCCTCCTTGTGATCTCTCTCCCTCTGTAAAATAAATAAATAAAATCTTAAAAAAAAAAAGTGCTTAAGAGGGATTTATTCCAGGGATGCAAGGGTGGTTCAATATTCTCAAATCAATCAACATGATATATCACATCAATAAGTGGAAGGATAAAAATCATATAATAATTTAATAGATGCAGAAAATGCACCTGACAAAGTACAACATGCATTCATGATAAAAACCCTCAGCAAAGTAGGTTTGGAGGGAACATATCTCAGCATAATAAAGGCCATAGATGAAAAAAGCTCAAGGGCCCCTGGGCATTACAGTCGGTTAAGCATCAGGCTCTTAGTTTGGCTCAGGTCATGATCTCAAGGCTGTGAGATCAAGCCCTGCCTTGGACTTTGAGCTCAGTGAGGAGCCTGCTGAAGTTTCTCTCTCCCTCCCCACTCTCTCTCTGCTCTCTAAAATAAATAAATAAGTCTTTAAACAAACAAACAAAAAAAAGTAAAAGGAAAATCCCACAGTGAACATTATACTTAATGGAAAAAAAACAAAAATAAGAAAACCAGAGGTTTCCTCCTAAGGTCAGGAACAAGAAAAGCATGTAACTGTCACCACTTTCTTCAACATAGTACCAGAAATCCTAGTCACAGAAATCAGACAACAACAACAACAAAAGACATCTAAGTTAGTAAGGAAAAAGTAAAACTTTCACTATTTGTAGATGACATGATACTATGCATAGAAAATCTGAAAGACCCCACCAAATAACTGCTAGAACTGATGAATTCAGTAAAGTAGCAGGATACAAAATCAATGCACAGAAATTTGTTGCATTTGTGTTACCAATAATGAAGCAGCAGAAAGAGAAATTAAGAAAAGAATTCTGGGGTGGCTCAGATGGTTAAGCGTCTGACTTCAGCTCGGGTCTTGATCCCAGGGTCCTGGGATAGAGCCCACGTTGGGTTCCCTGCTCAGCGGGGAGCCTGCTTCTCCCTCTTCTTCTGCTGTTCCCTTGCTGATGCTCTCTCACTCTTTCTGTCAAATGAATAAATAAAAACTTAAAAAAAAAAAGAAAGAAAAGAATTCTATTTACAAATGCACCAAAAATAGTAAGATACCTAGGAATAAACCAAACTAAAGAAGTGAAAGACCTGTACTCTGTAAACTATAAAACCCTGATGAAAGAAACTGAAGATGACAGAAATGGAAAGACATTCCATGCTTATGGATTGGAAGAACAAATATGTTTAAAATATCTATATTACCCAAAGCAATCTAGAGACTTAATCCAATCCCTATCAAAATACCAACAGCAGTTTTCACAGAACTAGAACAGACAATCCTAAAATCTATATGGAATCACAAAACTTCCACCTTAAAAATGTTCAGGTTAGGGGCGCCTGGGTGGCTCAGTGGGTTAAAGCCTCTGCTTTCGGCTCAGGTCATGATCTCAGGGTCCTGGGATTGAGCCCCACATCGGGCTCTCTGCTCAGCAAGGAGCCTGCTTCCTCCTCTCTCTCTCTCTGCCTGCCTCTCTGCCTACTTGTGATCTCTCTCTGTGTGTCAAATAAATAAAAAAAAATGTTCAGGTTAAGTTTAACAAATAATATTCAGTTCTATTCCAAGGTAAGAGTGGGAAAATTCTGAAGTAGAAAAGGCTAGTGAACATGCTAAAAGCAATGTTCAAAAAGAAAAGCAAAGCTGGAGGCATCACAATTCCAGACTTCAAGTTATATTACAAAGCTGTAGTGATCAAAACAGTATAGTACTGGCACAAAAACAGATACATAGATCAGTGGAACAGAAGAGAAAATCCAGAAATAAACCCACAATTATATGGTCAATTAATCTCTGAAAAAGTAGCGAGAATACCAATGGGAAAAAGATGGTCTCTTCAACAAATGGTGTTGGGAAAACTAGACAGCTACATGCAAAAGAATGAAACTAGACCACTTTCTTATACTACTTACAAAGATAAATTCAAAATGGATTAAAGACCTAAATGTGACACCTGAAACCATAAAAATCCTAGAAGAGAGCACAGACAATAATTTCTCTGACATCAGCCATAGTAATATTTTTCTAGATATGCCTCCTGAGGCAAGATAAATAAAAGCCAAAATAAACTATTTGGACTACATCAAAATAAAAAGCTTGTTCACAGGAAAGGAAACAATCAACAAAACTAAAAGGCAACCAATGGAACAGGAGAAGATATTTGCAAATGATATAGCTGATAAAGGGTTAGTATCCAAAATATATAAAGAACTGATACAACTCAACATTCAAAAAACAAGTAATCCAATTAAAAATGGCAGAAGACATGAACAGACATTTCTCCAAAGAAGACATCCGGATGGCCAACAGACACACGAAAAAAAGCTCAACATCACTAATCATCAGAAAAATGCAAATCAAAACCAAATGAGATATCACCTCATACCTATCAGAATGTCTAAAATCAAAAACACAAAAAACAACAGGTGTTGGTGAGGATGTGGAGAAAAAGGAACCCTCTTGCACTGTCGGTGAGAATGCAAACTGGTCCAGCCACTGTAGAAAACAGTATGGAGGTTCTTCAAAAAGAATTACCCTACAATCTAAAATCCCATTACTGGTTATTTACCCAAATAATGAAAAACACTAATTCAAAGGGAGATCTATATCTATATCTATATCTATATCTATATCTATATCTATATCTATATCTATATCTATCTATCTATCTATCTATCTATCTATCTATCTATCTATCTATCATCTATCTATCTATATCAGCACTGCTTACAATAGCCAAGATATGGAAGCAACACAAATGTCCATTGATTGATGAATAAAGATAAAGAAGATGTGGTACACACACACACACACACACACACACACACACACACACACACACACACATTATTCAGCCATAAAAAAGAATGAAATCTTGGAGCACCTGGGTGACTCAGGTAGCTGAGTGTCTAACTTCAGCTCAGGTCATGATTCTAGAGTCCTAAGATCGAGCCCTGGGTCAGGCTCCCCGCTCATGGGGAATCTGCTTCTCCCTCTCTCTCTGTCCCTCCCCCTTCTTGTTCTCTCTATCTCTCTCAAATAAATACCTTTTTTTTTTTAAAAAAAGAATGAAATCTTGCTATTTGCAACAACAAAGTTGGAGCTAGAGAGTATAATGCTAAGAGAAATAAGTCAGAGAAAGACAAATGTTACACCATTTCACTCATATGTGGAATTTAAGTAATAAAACAAATGAGCAATGGGGAAAAAAGAGAGAGAGACAAATCAAGAAACAGACTCTTAACTAACAGAGGGGATGTGGGTAGGGGGATGGGTGAAATAGGTGATGGGGATTGAGGAGTGCACTTGTGATGAGCACAGGGTAACATACAGAATTAGTGAATCACTCTATTGTATACCTGAAACTAATATAACACTGTATGTTAAGTAGACTGCAATTGAAAAAAAATTTTTTTAAATTGGATTCCTAAATTTAGAGATAGGATCATGGTTCCTTTATTCTTTTCTTCTACCTTAAAAATGTTCAGGTAAGTTTAACGAAATAATATTCAGTCCTATTCCAAGGTAAGAGTGGGAAAATTCTCAAGTAGAAAAGGCTAGTACTTGTCCTAGTCTGCAGTGTTAGAAGAAGTAGTCTTTGAAGAATACAGACAAGCACCCAAATGCATTTGTGCACATGCACCCAGTCATTTTCTTTTTACATGAATGTCCATCGCAACTCGAAAATAGCCCCAAAGTGGAAACAAAATGTCCATCAATACGTGAATGAGCAAACAAATCCTGGCACGAATCTATGCAATGGAATACCACTCCCAAACACAAAGGAATGAATAGCTGATACATATAACAATAAAAGTAAATGTCAAAAGAACCAGGCTGGGTGAGAAAGAAACCAGATTTAAAAAAAAAAAAGACCAAGCACATACTATCTGATTCCATTGATTTAAAATTCAAGAAGTGCCAACTATTCTACAGTGAAAGAAAGTATACCTGTAGCTGTCTGGTGTGTGGCCCTCTATGGGTCTCTCCAAGAAGGGCATGCGATAGGTCCTATTAGGCTCCTATTTTACAGATAAAGAGATGGAGTCCACTATGATCCACCGACTTTCTGGGAGTCCTTCTCTGATACCAGAACTTAATATTGTTTTTAGCTTTAATGTGATGTTAGTATTTTAAAGACTCATTACAATTTTTACTACCTTTTATTTTTTTAAGATTTTATTTATTTATTTGACAGGGAGAGATCACAAATAGGCAGAAAGGCAGGCAGAGAGAGGAGGAAGCAGGCTCCCCATTGAGCAGGGAGCCCAATGTGGGGCTCGATCCCAGGACCCTGAGATCATGACCTGAGCCCAAGGCAGAGGCTTTAACCCACTGAGCCACCCTGGCGCCCCGTTGGCTACCTTTTATTTAAGCAATAACAGGAAGGTTTCTGTTGGTTTTCTGCCATGTCTATAAATACCCTAATCTGGCAACATATAAAACTCACCTGGAGAACTTACAAACTAGAGATAATTAATTTTTATCATAGACAAGTAGTTCTCAAATGCTAGTATTAAAAACATCTTGGAAAACTGGTAAAAATGCAAGTGTAGGGTCTCTGTTTTTTAAAGTAGTGCTCCAAGTGATTCTGATAAACGCTAAACTTTGACAATCACTGTACAAATAAATTAGGATGTTCTGGGTTGTGGCTTTTTGTTGTTGTTGTTGTTGTTAGCTGTGAATTCCGTTAAACTGCAGGATTTGGATGGCATTTTCTGTAGACTCTGGAAATGAGGCATAGCCTCAGATTTCAAAGTCTGGGGAAACAAAGTAGTCTCTAAATTTAAGAAATTTTGGAAAGCGTATTGCAACATCTGGGGCCTGAAGAAGGGAATTCTTTCTTGGATTTGTGGGAATAGAAGTACCCCCAAAACTTTGGTTATTGGACCCCAGATTTGGGACTCAATAATGAGGCAAACTCCCAAATTTGAAAGGGAGTGTGTTCAGATGGAGACTTGGAAAAGGAAGTGTCCTCTCAGTTTGGGGGGGGGTGCCTGGGAAATGGGATACATCTGCAATTTGAGGGGCTTTGGATATTAAGATAAAACCCCAGGGCTGGAGTTTAAGAAAGGGGTACACCACATTCTCTAAACTATAGAGGAAGGGGATATTCTGAGAGTCAAGAGTTTGAGAAAGAGGTGTACTTCCCAGAGTAGGATAAAATAGTCAATAAAAGAAAATTTGTTCCCAAAGCACAAGGCAACAGCAATGGCTGGTGGTGGAATTCTCAGGGACCACAGCTCAGCCTCTAACCCTAGCACTTACCCACCCCCAATGCCTCCCCACCCACACACATCAGCTGTGGCTTGATACTTGGATTTTTAAAAGGCCTATCACATGGTTCTGCAACTAACACATGGATGAAATTTTAACTGCAGGATACAATCTAAATTCAGCATCATCTTGTATAGAATCTTTCAAAATCTGGCTCCACAATACCTTTCCAGTCTTATCTGTCACTCTCTTCCAAACAGCTGCCTTCCTGACAGCCTGAACCTCTTGCAGTTCCTCGTGACTTAATCCGCTGGAACATTTGCAATGTCGAAGGTACTGTTTTTCCACACCTTCAGTTCTTTCACACCCTTTCCCAAAATGCTCATTGCCCTTGCTTTTGTAGGGACTCCATCAGGGAGAATTCTGCTCAAATATCTTCCCGTTAAAGCCTTCTCTGATAGTCCAGCCGTCTTCTATGTTCTCCTGACATTATAGGATCATCGTTTATCACTCAAGATTGTACTTTCTCTGTTTACGTGTCTCTCTCATACTGCACTCTTTGCATCCTAAGCCAGAAAATCCGATGAAAATAGCACAGATATTGGAATCAGGTGGATCTGTGTAGATTCCCAGCTCTAACTCTTAGAGCTGTGTGAACTTGGTGGAATTTAACTTCTCCAAATCTCAGCTCCCTTTTGTGACATTAAGATAATAAGTGGATCTCTTTCATTGAGTTTTTATGAAGTTTGAAGAGATAACAAATGGAAGGCATCTTCTATAGTGACTGGCATATAATAAGCATTTGGCATAGGGTAGCCACTGTTAATGTTATAGTGTAATTATAGGATATTGCGCTGGGCTTATTCACCTTTATGTTTTCAGTACATAGATGTACCAATAGGTATGCGGTTGCATGAATATATTTTCCATGTAACTTGAGTGTATACCAGGCTTTCTGTTCTAGGAAAGATCATTAGAGACAAAGTTTGCTAAACTAGAAACCATATCCCTGGCATGAGAAAGGTCCTGCTGCAGCACAGCATCTCTACTACACACTCCAAATACACAAACATTTGGCCTTGCTCAGGGCTTGTCACATACGCCAAATTGCAATGCTTCATGCTTACAAAGCCTGTAACTTGAGCATGGTGTGTACACCCCATGTGTGCATCCCATCTTCTTCAAAAATGTCCTGGAATAAGGCATTCTTGGCTTTGGAAATTTGTGGCCATGGAAACAATCCTCACACTCCCACACTCCATTCCAGGGAAACAGGGCAGGAAGGACTTCCATGAACACAAACACACAGAAGCTGGGTTGAAGGAGATGGCTCACAATCTGGTGGGGTGTTTCAACGATGAAGCCAAGGCTAATTACCAGGAATCTCCAGCAGTCTTTACAGTAAAAAGAGCAAGCATTTTATGGGAGGGGGAGGAGGAAATGAGAGAGGGTGCTTCTTACTGATTTCTGGGGTCTGGAGTCTATTTATCTTTGGGGCTTGCCAAAGTAGCAGTGCAAACAAGAAATAAAATGCAACAGTTATCTCTCCAGGCATTTTGATTTCTTTTGGATTTTTACTGCCAAAAGGCTGACACTCTGAATTTCTGTTCAAATGCCTCAGATATATTAAGGATCAGGAGTGGGAAGGAGGTAAAGTACCATAGTCCTAATTGAGGTCCTCTGGTGATTAATTCTTCCCCTACTTCAGTCCTTCCTCCACATAGTCACCAGCAAAATATTTCTAAAATTCTAATCAGAAAAGTGCACTCTTACTTTTTTTTTAAGATTTTATTTTTTTATTTGAGGTAGAGCAAGAGTGAAAGCCCAAGTGGGGGTGGGGGAGGAGGGGGGAAAGGAAAGGGAGCACTCCACTGAGCAGGGAGCCTGACATGGGGCTCCATCCCAGACCCTGGGATCAGGACTTGAGCCGAAGGCAGATGCTTAACCAGCTGAGCCACCCAGATACCTCGGAAGAGTGCACTTTTGACCAAAGACCTTCAATAGCAACCCAGGGCTTGCAGGGTAAAAATCTAAATTCCCTAATCGAGAGTGTGAGTTTGTTCATGTCTGGCTTCAAAAGCTTCTGTTGCCTGCTGTTCTCTTGCATTTTAGTCTTACAAAAATATTTGCTCTTCTCAGAATGAGGAATGTCGTTTCCTGAAACCCCATGCCTTTGCAAATGTTCTCACCTTTCTTAAGAATGCCTTCCTCAGTTGACCTAATTAACCAACTCCTTCTTTTTTCAATTTTTTAAATCTTTTATTCTTTTCATGTTCAGTTAGCTAACTCCTACTCATTTTTAAGACCCTGTTATGCTTTCTTTGATCACCTTCACCTTCCTCACGATTTCCTTCTACATTAGTTGATTACATTTGTTCTTATACCACTATCCCCCACACGTATCCTCATTCTAAGATGATAATGCAATTAGACACTGACATCTTTTCTCCCCCATTGGCCTGGGAACTCCTTGAGGGCACTGCAGGCAGTACTTTTCACAATTCTGCCCACTTCTACCTCCACAGGCCACCCTAATCCTGGAGTAGCATCGCCACGGAAAAGGAGACAACCACTAACATTCTGAGTTGGGTAATGGAGACAGTGTTACAGAAAGTTACAGTTCCTGTGTGCCAGACATCATGGTGGGAACATGAAGCTGAATTAAACAGAGTATTTTCTCTTGAATTTTTACCTCTGGGATATCTATTGCATTTAATAAACAGTGAGAGATCCTTCAGTATGTTGTTTCAATTTATTATACTAAAAAACCTTGGAAGATAGGTCAAATTGTTATGCAATTTTAGAAATGAGAATAAGAGAATCAATGCCTTATAAGGGACCCAGAATTGGAACTTATTTACAGGGTAAAGGACATTCTTTACATAATTAAATCTACTATTTATTAAGCATCTGATATTTTCCAGGAACTGTGTTAAGTTCTACATATATATTAACACTAATTTATTACAGGCCATCATGAAAATCTACTTTGTAGATAAGAAATCTGTGACTCAGAGAGACAAAGTAATATTTCTGAGTACAGGCAACAGCAAAAGCAGAATTACTATTTGAGCCTGGACCTAACTGACAAAAAATATCAATCTTGTTGAAGTTTGTCACTTCATTGTCACCCGATTCCCTTGTAATAGGCAAGAGCTCATAGAAACCCTCACAGAAAGCCCCCTAGGAGAACAAAGTTTTAAGCAGTCTCTGTAAAATGGTAATAAGGTAGAGGTACCCATTGGAAAGGCAAAAAAAGGGATCTCAGATATCTCTGCATGAATACAGAGAACCTATCATTAAGCTTATTTTAGGAAGCAAGAACAAAAGAACATGCTTCTCTTCTTTCCTATTTTCTGTTTCTTGCACATCCATTAAGGAATCCATCAAATGGGCCCTTTTGGTGGCAGTCAGAATAATCTAGACAACTTGGACACCTCCAGCAGAGTGAATGACCAATATGGTGAAGACACAAAACTGTTCTCTTTAAGAGGAGTTTGAAAGAGCATGGACATTTTAGGGAGGAAAATGAATGACTCAGCATATACAGGGGAGGATTCTTTGAGTATTCAGAGGGTTTTCATAATGAAAAAAAAAAAACTGGGACAAAAACCTTGAGGAAGATTAGATTTCCTCCTAGGGTCACATGTAGAAACAACCAAGAAACATGATTCTCCTCAAGTGATATAAAGGAAAAACATTCTAAATTAAACTTGGGTAGATGATGGCCTGCAATAAAGATGGTCATTCAAGAATTGTTAAGGCCTTTAAAATTCCTGCCATTTCAGGCCTCTGATTCTGAGATCTGAATTAAATTCAAAGAGTAACACTAAAACTATATTTACCATAAGAATTATCATGTCTAGGATGCTGTGTAGATGGGGACATCTAGTCAGGAACAGGATCCAATCACGTTAGGTCTCATATGGATGAGGCACTGGGGTATAGCAAATCAGAGCCCCTTAGGGGTGAAGATGAGTCACAGATTACAATCATAGCTGGTGTCATTATAGTTTCCCAGGTCTGTGCTATATAGCATTGAAATAGGCTAAAAGATTACGACCTTAGGGTGATAAAATATTCTTTGGTAAGAACAGAGATTCATTTTCCTAAAAAAAATAAATCACTTGTGCTTTTCCACTCCTAGATTTTCTATCAACAGGTTAAGAAACCTGCTTGCCAAAAACTCTGTCTAAAAAATAAGTGTATATTTTGAGAGGACTGTACAAAGAGTAAAAACATGGAAGGTCCCACACCAGAGGTCAAACTAGGTTCAAAACGGTCTCCGAGGGCACCTGGGTGGCTCAGTGGGTTAAAGCCTCTGCCTTCATGCTCAGGTCATGATCTCACAGTCCTGGGATCGAGGCCTGCATCGGGCTCCCTGCTCAGCAGGGAGCCTGCTTCCTCCTCTCTCTCTGCCTGCCTCTCTGCCTACTTGTAAGCCTCTGTCTGTCAAATAAATAAATAAAATCTTTAAAAACAAACAAACAAACAAACAAACAAAAAACAGTCTCCGACTTTGATGGGAGTTGTAGAATCAGGTTTATCAAGGTGAGTACTTTCTGTGAAGAGCTTTACAGGCTAAATTTCCGGCAACTTCTAATTTTCACTGAAGTCATATTGTCACAAACAGAAATGGCTTTAGAAGGGAAACCTGTTGCCCAAAGTATAAATTCCAACTAATAACTCAATCCTCAAATGTTAAAATCCTCTGAGTTTCAGTATGCTGAGACTGAGATTTGAATGCTAAATCTAGGCCAAAGAGAACTTGGTCAAAGAATTTCCAATCCTAGGGACTTTGAGGTGGCTTTGAAAACAGTTTTAATGGGAGCATTTTGCAGAGATAACATGCGCTGAATTTATTCTTTGAAAAATTATGTTTGATTACTACCTCTGTGCCAGATATTCTGTTGGGCATATGAGCAGAAAGTATAAATGAGTCAGAGTTCCTCCCAGAATATATAGAATAATAGTTATGTAAAGGAAGTTATAATTGACTATCCTATGTAGGGGTGGGGGTCAAGAGTAGTAAAGCTCATAGGGAAAGATTTCTCAGAAGAATTGGTATCTAATCTCAGAGATAGATGTTGTAGTTTACTTTTTCCTACATAGATAAACAATGAAAGAACATTCTGGAGAGAAGAGAAAAAATATGCAAAGGTGCCAAGGTCTGGAAAAGTGTAGCATATTTTGAAAAATGTGAATGTCTAGTAGGGTACAGGTCAGGTTCCACAGAGGATGGGGTTGGGAGGTATCAGAGACTAGAAAAAGTGTTAGTCTTGCAAATGCAACCATCCTTTGTTTGTGGAGAGGCAAAAAGTTTTCAAATAAGAACATGACATGATCAGAATTTATGATTTATAAATGTATTTGTCCATAATGGGGAGATTGGACTGGAGGGGGAAAGGAATGGAATCTGGAAGCACAATTAAAAGCTGATTACAACATTTATAAATCTGATAAAATCTACTGGTGGTAAGCCTATGGGAAAATATGCATTCTTATCCACCGTTAGTGGAAATGGAAATTGGTAACAATTATTTAGAAGACAATTTCATAACATGTAGCAATTACATTTCTAGAATTTTTCTTATAGATATATTTGTACACGTGCATAAAAATATTTGCTGTGAACAACTGTGAAGAACCTAAATGTCTATGAGATGACTGGTTAAATAAAGTGTCATGTACTTATATAATACAATACACTGAAATAATAAAACAAAATACATATTGCTATAGAAAACTTGTCAAGATGTATGGTAAAGGGAAAATAGTGTTTTAGCACAGGTTATAGCTAGGTAGCCAGATAATAGGTATAGTAATTGGTAACCATTCTGTTATGAATACCTAGAAAAGCTAAACCAAAACAAATATATAGTTTGAAGAAATGGAGAGCTACAAAGTCATTGAAGAATTAAAGGTCTAAGGTTATAGGCCCAATAAATGAGCCCAGAATATAAGGTAGTTTTCCATTAGAAGTTACTGCTGGTTCTAGAATAAGGATCTAAGAAGCTAAGAAATTATATATAGAACTTCAACAGATTTTTAGAGCTAAGAGAGCAAAAAAGGAGTTTAGACTCCCAAAGCTATGAGGTGTGATTCTGATAAACTCCTTTATTTCCAGTTGAAAATTTAAATGGTCAACTCCAGAAATAGATTTTCCCTACAAGAGAATAAAGTCTAGCTTCCAAAAAATGCAATCCAAATTACATCTTAATTTCAAATTGGATTGATCCAGGATAGCTACTGACACTAGTAAGTCTGCCCAAGGGCAATGTACATATTTTCTGGAAGAAAATCCTTTATCTTAAGTTTTAATTAAATACACAATTTTTTAACATAAAATGACCAGCATCCAGTAAAAAATAACAAGGCATAAGAGACAAGAGAAAGGACTAAAAATCAGTAGAAAGAATATACAAAGGACACAGGCCTATTGGGGGTCCAGATAAGTGGCACTGAAAGGTAGATACATTTAAAATATCAATGCTTCCTGCATTCAAGTAAATAAAAGAATGATACTAAGAATCTCAGCAGAAAACAGAAATTCTAAAAAATCACCAAATAGAAATTCCAGAACTTTAAAATACAGAGACTAAAATTAAGAATAACATGGATAGATTTAATAAGAGGTTAGGACAATTGAAGAGAACTATTGAACTAGAAAATTAGAAAAAATACAATACAAAATGACTTGGAAATATGAGGTATGAAAAATACAGAAAAGAGGGGAAGAGTTCTCAATAGTCCCCTAGTCCACACTTAAACATGGTAGAGACTGGTAAGCTGTTCACCAAAACTCTTTCCATTTCTTCCTGGGCACAAAGGGGTAGATTGCATTTTTTGGCCTCCCTTAAAGTTGAAGATAGCCATGTGATTTGAGTTCTGGCCAATAGAATATAGGAGGGACAATGTTCCACTTCCAAGTGCGGCCTATGAAAGACATCTAATTCTCTTCTCTTAACTGGGATGTTGATGACCAGGTGACTCTGGAGACCCCATGTTGAAGATGGCTGAGCTCCCATCATCCTAAGTTTCTAAATGACTGCATTGAGCAGAGCATTTCATTCCTTGCCTCTAAATGGACTTTATACGAATAAGAAATATATTGCTATTGTGTTAAGTATCTGAGATTTCAGAGTTCATTTCTTACAGTAGCTACCATTACTTTAACCAATGTTTGTAGCCATTCCAAGAGTCTTCTTTGTAGCATGCCTCCTAAGTTTGAACAGACCAAGAAATGTCCACCTTTTCCAGACAGGTCATTCCTTTTGTTGAAACGTAACTTGAAAAACTTTCTTCCTGATAGTATCTCTTTGTGAACATACTCATTTGACTTATTTATTTATTTATTT
>LNAC01000283.1:0-21465 GCA_002007465.1 Ailurus styani
CAGACCTGTACCCCTTGGGCAAAGAATAAAAATAAAATTAAAAAAAAAAAGAAAGAAAACTGGAAAGTTACATGAAAAGAATGAAACTGGACCACTTTCAAACACCATACACAAAAATAAACTCAATGGATTGAAGGCCTAAATGTGAGAACTGAAACCACTGAATTCCTAGAAAAAAAACAAGCAGTAATATCTTGGACATTGGCCATAACAACATTTTTCTAGATATGTTTCCTGAGGCAAGGGAAACAAAAGCAAAAATAAAATGTTGGGACTACACCAAAATAAAAAGCTTTTGCACAGAGAAGGAAAGTACCAACAAAACAAAAAAGCAACCCACTGAATGGGAGAAGATAATTGCAAATGATATAGCCAGTAAGGTGCTAATATCCAAAATATATAAAGAACGTGTATAACTCAACATCAGAAAAATAAACAATACAATTTAAAAATGAGCAGAGGGGGGCATCTGGGTGGCTCTGAAAGTTAAGGGCCCAACTTTTTATTTTGGCTCAGGTCCTGATCTCAGGGTTGTGAGACTGAGCCCCAAGTCAGGCTCCACACTGAGTGTGGAGCCTGTTGTGGATTCTTTCTCTCCCTCTACCTCCCCCTGCAACCTGCCTGCATGCGCTCTCCCCCCCAAAAAAAAAAAAAAAAAAAAAAGGCAGAGGATCTGAATAGACATTTTTCCAAAGAAGACATACAGATGGTCAACAGGCACATGAAAAGATGTTCAGCATCATTAATCATCAAGAAAATGCAAATCAAAACCACAGTGCAACATCATCTTATACCTGTCAGAATGGCTGGTATCAAAACAACAAAACAAAACAAAGACCAAACAAACAAACAAACAAACAAAAAAACCCACAAGTTTTGGAGAGGATATGGAGAAAAAGGTGTTCTCATGCGCTGTTTGTGGCAATGTCAATTGGTGTAGCCATTGCAGAGAACACCACGGAGATTCCTCCAAAAATTAAAAAGAAACACCATATGATCCAGCAATTCTGGTATTTACCCAGAGAAAATGAAAACACTAACATGAAAAGATACACGTACCCATATATTCATTGCAGCATTATTTATAATAGCCAAGATATGGAATTAACCTATGTGTCCATTGATAGATGAATGGATAAAGAAGATGTGGCATATATATTTTATTTTCCATACAATGGAATATTACTTAGCCATAAAAAAGAATGAGATCTTGCCATTTGTGACAACATGGATGGACCTAGAGGGTATTAGGCTAAGTGAAATAAGACAGTCACAGAAAGACAAATACCATATGGTTTCACTTATATGTGGAATCTAAGAAACAAAACAGATGAGCAAACAAACAAACAGAAAGACACCCATAAATACAGAGAACAAATTGGTGGCTGCCAGAGGAGAGAAGGTGGGGGAATGGGCAAAAAGGGTGAAGGGAAGAGGGAGATACAGGCTTCCAGTGATGGAAGGGATAAGTCATGGGGGGAGGCACATGCAATGCAGTCAATGGTATTGTAATACCATTGTATGATGACAGTAGCTACACTTGTAGTGAACATAGCACAATATACAGAGGTATCAAATCACTTTGTTGTATGTCTGAAACTAATGTAATGTATGTCAACTACACCTCAATACAAAGAAATAATAAATTCAGGATCCAACCAAGCATTGTACATTACAGCTAGCTAGCTCTCCTGTCTCTGCCCTTAGAAAATCATACTTCTTCAATATATGTTTTCCAAATGAAAATCAAAAGTGTCTTCAGAGGCGTATAAAACAACAGAAATCTTTAATTCATAAAATACATTTGCTAACATATCACAAAAATTAGGCATCATCTTAAGAAAGAATTATCCCCACTTCTCAGTTTGTATCTGTCCTCAGGAGATGCCCAGGACTCTGGGGTCACTCCACTCTCACCCTCATCCCATCAAGCTCCGCACATCCCCCTTACAACCTCATCCCATCCTTCCCAGCTCCTAAAATTGATGGACTGTGCTTTCTAAAACCAAAGGCCACTTGTCAGCAAAACCTCCTCATCTTTAGAACCTGTTCTGAATGTTCCCTCCACGGTCTTATTCTATCTGAAGTTTGGTTCTGATTTCTGCAGCCCCCACATCACTGGGTCTAGAGGTGGGTGAGTGTCATCCTGCATCTTCACTCCCAGATATGTTGTCCTTCCTTCCTAAAATCCAGCATCTCTAAGACTTGTGTCATCTACCACCTCCCCTTGTATTTAGCTCCTGACCCAAACTCAATCCTCCTTCCTCTTTGAATACCTTAGCTCCTAACTCATAATTTTTTCCCCTTCAGCTTTTAAAATGCATTTATAATGGAAAAAATTCAAGGCTGGGCCTGTATTCAGCATATCACATGTTTGGAAATAGACTTACGGCAATTATGGGTCACTCAGGAGAAATAGTGTATTTTGTTATTTTTAAAGCTGAATTAACTAGGATAACTGTCAAGTGAAATGGGACATTTAAACACTGGAGTTGAATAAGTCATACTACAATACAGAAAATCACTTTGTATTTGAATATTTAATATTGGCAGCAAAAAAGAGTCGATCGGGAGAAAGAGAAGAAGGGGAATATAAAGAATTGGCTGCAGGCAGGTACTCATGCTTTTGTCGCTTACTGACAGAGGACAATCAGAGAAAACTCACGAAGACCCAGAGGTAGGTAGGAATAAGTAAATCTTAGTAGACTTGAGATGTCAATTATTCTTAAAAGTGTACGTGCATGTGTGCCTCTGTGTGCGTGTTTTATAGGCACAAATAAGCGCTATAGGTTAGCATTTCACAGCATACTATCAAGGAATTCAATCTGTATTCAAAGATTAGTTTACGTTTTCTAAATTCAGGGAGGCTCCAGGCTTGAGAATTCATATTGATTTAGTAAAAACTATTTTAATTTCTTCTCTGAAGAATTGATTCCAGTAAAATCTATACCAGTGAGATTTCTGTAACATAAATGAGCTTGAATGTTTCTTCTTGATCAAGTAGGACAGGAGTATGGACTCCCTGTTGACTAACACGTAGCTGGCTTATCAAAGAGATTTAAAGGAGTTTCTTCTTATTTGGAGACTTTTTGAAATAAGTGGTTTACTGGATTCTATGTTTTAGATATTTTTTTCTAGAGGAAAGAAAAATTTTACTGTAATAGGATATGATGCCTTATGTGACTATTTTAAAGACTTGCTTAGTGCAATAAATAAATGTAAGAATCATCTGCTTTTCCCCCTGCTCCTCACTGGACATATGACAATACACACACAGATTAGGGTTTCTGATCCCCAGCCTGGTCCAAGGAGTCTTCTTTATGGTGAATACAAGAATGACCATGTTGATGTATACATTTTTAGAGTGTTTACAATATAGAGGAAAATAGGAGCAACATTCTCCCTTCAATATGATATGATAGATATGACCGACATAAATGAATAATTTCATTTTCTAGACTGAATAAAAAGAACTGAAAAGCACCTAAACTATATATAATGCCTTGTATTTCACTTCTGTCCAGAAGAAGGTATTGGAATACACATTGTTGCAGAATTTCTATAAGGTTTATCTCTTTGAGAGGCTGTTTTAAGCTCTTTGAGACCTAAATTCCTGGCCAAGACCTTTCTGATTCCCAGAGGTAAACAGTACTATACTGAAAGCTAGTTTTTCCTTGCACGTTGGGTAGAAAGAGAACATGATGAGCAGGAGTCCACAGCTTATGAGGGGCCTGCATTTTAAATCCTTCTCATAATATTAGCAAGCATTTGTTGGCTGCAAGGAGAAGTAAAGCAACTTAAATTCATGTAATAAATACAGAGCTTATTGACTTATTCGCCTGCAATTGAAGTGATGCATCTGGTTTCAAGAGTGATTGGATCTAGACATCTGTCATGACACATCGTTATCACAAGACCATTAACACCCACAGAAGCAAAGATCAGACTGGTGGTCACCAGAGGCAGAGGGTGGGGGAAGGAGAACTGGAGGAAGACATTCAAAAGGCACAAATTTCCAGTGATGAGATAAGTATGAGAGATGTGACACGTAACACAACGGCCATGGCTGACACTGCTATATGATAGGTAAGTTGCTGAGTAAATCCTAAGAGTTCTCATCAAAAGTAGAAATTTTTCTTTCTTTTCTTTTCATCATATCTATACGAGAAGATGGATGTTAGCTGAACTTACTGTGATAATCATTTCCCAACACATGTAAATCAAACCATTGTGCTGCACACCTTAAATTTATACAGTGGTGTATGACAATTATCTTTTCAATAAAACTAGAGAAAACAAAAATAATAAATAATAAAAAGAATGATTGGATCCAGAGGCTCAAATATTGACATGAAAATACCGCCTATTCATATCTTGGCTGGTTTTCCTTTCTGCGTACTGCATACATTCTGAAATACATCCTTCTTTTTAGGGTGGGCAGTAGGAGCTTCAGACTGATGACCTCAGTGACCCCAGTGAAAAGAGATCACCTTGTTTTCATTAATTGTATCGAAATCTCTCAGGTATGATCCTCATTGGCCCTTTCTGCATCATGTGCTCATACCTGAACTAACCACTGTGGTCAAGGAGATGGTGTCCTCATCAAGGGCTAGACCATCACATTCACTAGATGCAGGAGAGGAGATTTCCCCAAAGAGCACAGGCAGCCAAAAGTAAAATCTAAATTTATCTTTAATGCACTGAAGCATAAAATGAGTTGGAGCTGCTCTCATATAGGGATTCTTCAATATGGTCTTCTACAGTCTTCAATATGCAAATCACACAGTCCCTTTTGCAAAAGACTGGCTTCTGACTTGACCAATATAAAACTATCTTTGGTACTCAAAGAGTTGCTATAGGTTAATGTTTAACCTCAAGTTGCACCATGGAACCAAATTATGTAGACTTATGTAGAAGTCAAAATGCTAAGGCATATAACAACAAAAACAACAGCATATACCTAAATATACAAATAAATAAATGGATACACACACATATAAATTCATAATTAACATTTATGTAATCCTTGAGAGTTTATATAAAGACTGTAAATAGATCTTACTCCTTGGAAGCTCTTTTGTTCATGTGATTCTCTTTAAATATCTCAGAAACATACCCCATAAAGACATTCAGACCTCTTTCCATTTCTATATTCTGCTTCTCCACCTCCTGCATCATAAGGATGCATTTCGTCCATAACCATTAGTTCTTTGGAGCTGTACTAAGGATGCTTCGTGTTTCATGTTATTCACACTTTATACTTTACAAACCACATTCAAGGGCATTATTTCATTACTTCCTTTCACATTATAATAAAAAGTGTATGCTTAATACATATTTACGAGTCTTCCCAAGCAATCGTTAAACAAGGATCTCTACCAACCCTGGTTTGCAGCCAGTTCTGCATAAATGTAAATAAAATGGTCTTGTTCCCCTATCTTGCTTCTGCTCCCTGCAGAGCTTTGTCAGTGGAGTTTTCAACCTTCTGCATGATAGGGTTTCTTATAGTCAGTTATGCCCAACAGAGGCCGTGTAGGTTGAGATAACCCACCATGACTTCCTTGGACGTCTACCTCTTCCTTTGATGCCTTCCTATTTATTATTTCTACTGGTCTCAAGATCTGTCCATTATGTTCTGGCTGATTCCACTGTTGATCCTTTTGTTTTTAGTATGGTTCTCTGGGCCAGTGGAGGCCTATCCAAGATCTTGAATCCAAGAATCTTGGCCTATCACCAAGATTCTGCACTGGGCTGAGAGGAGGCAAGGACAGAGCATGAAAGAAGGATCACCTTGTACAAAGATGAAAGCCACTGTCCTTGCCATTATCTGAGATGAAGTTGGGGTGCTACTGAGATGGAGTTGGGCCAGAAATCTGACAATGTTCCAGGTGTGTTCCAGAGCTAATCCTCTCACGTGGACTCCACATGGAACATACGAATAGGATCAAGAAGAATTAGGTGATTATAGTGTTTGTAGTAGAATATTTTTAACAGTTTTATTAAGGTTTGGCTGACGACTGCACAAAGTCTACAATTTAATGTTTTGACATGTATACCTATGAAACCACTATCAAAATAACAAATATATCTATTGTCCTAAAAGTTTCTTCATAGCTACCCTTGATTGGAATCTCTCAAAAAAAAAAAGAAGCACTCCTCTATGTTTTGACATAAGTTCCTGTCCAGAGACAACTCTGCAAAGTGAAGAGTGAAAGACTCGTTGATTATGCATAATTCCTTGACCACTTGGCTGAGCCGAGGCTGAATGGCCAAGTCACTTTATTGGACCTTCTTTTATCCCCAAGTGACCTTCTCTTGATTTGCATAGATACATATCGATTTCTCTTCAACCACTTTTTAAACTTTTACAGGTTTATTTGGTTATGTCATAATCTTTATTTTCTTCTGGGCTCACTTCCAGACATTGTGGAATTGGCTTCTAAATTTTAATTAAGAGTATTTTTTGCTTGGGCCATAAATTAAAATGTTCTGGGTTTCCTTTTCCAGTGTCAGGCTCGAGGAAGTCAGCCAAATGTGAAGCACTAGGAAAGAGGAAGGCTCTCTGCACTCGGTAAATGCCTCCCCTCACTCTGTGGTCATTCAAGCAGGACAAAGATTCCTGAGGTGTTAAAACTAGAAGTTACCTTCAAGCGATAGTTGATAAGGGAATGAGAAAGTCACTCAGACTTTCTGGGTGAGAAAGTCACTCAGAAAGGCCAAGTTAGCTGCCCGGCATCACACAGCTAGTTTGTGACAAGTCCTCATTAAACACTGGTTGTCCTGATTTTCAGCCTTATGAACTTTCCACTGTGGTTTCTCTTGCCTACCACTTCTCAGCACTTTAGTCCTTGAGATGAGATGATAGGAAGTAGGTAGAGGCTATGGATCTTGAAAAGCAGTCTTTGTTTTTATTAAAGAAGCACTGGAAGTTAGAGATAGGACGCTCACTTTATTGGAAGTTCTTTGGCACTCAGTGAACACAATTATCACTACTACTATGAATACCACTAACGTACATTTATTGAATGCTTACAATGAGCCAAGAAAGACTCATTTAATCATTACAAGAGCCTGTTGTTGCAACTTGGGCACAAAGATAACTTTCCCAGGACCATGAAGTTAGCTAGTATCAAAGAATCAGCATGGCTTTGGACGTGTATTTTTGTTCTCATAGTTGAATGAAGCCAACTACACATAGATTCCTCTCACCTGTAAAAAGGAGGTTTGGAGGAGATGCTCTTTATCTGGGGTCAAGAGATCAGATTTAGAAGAACTCCTTAAAATGGTAGGCATCTTTTTCACAGAACAAAACATGCAAATAAGCAAAAAAGAAAAATCCAAATTAAAAAAATGGACAGAGAATATGAGGAGATTTTTTCTAAAAAAAAAAAAAAAGACATAGAGATAGTAAATGGGTACCTGAAATGGTGCTCATCATCACTAATCATCAGGAAATGCAAATCAAAACCACCACAAGATATCACCATACACTTGTTACAATGATTATTATCAAAATAAGAAGTAACGAGTGTTGGCAAGGATGTGGAGAAAAAGGATCCCTTGTGCACTGTTGGTGGGAATGTAAATTGGTGGAAAACAGTATGGAATTTCTTCAAAAAATTAAAACTAGAGTTACCACATGATCCAGCATTCCACTTCTGGGTATTTACCCAAAGGAAATGAAAACACTAACTAATGTTCACTGCAGCATTTTTTACAATAGCCAAGTTATGGAAACAACTGAAGTGCTCATCAATGGATGAATGGATAAAGATGAATATGCAAAATGGAATATTATTCAGCCATAAAAAGAATGAAATCTTGCCATTTGTGATGACAAAAATGGAATTTAAGGACATTTTTGCTTAATGAAGTAAGTCAGAGAAAACAAATACCAGGTGATCTTACTTACATGAGGAGCCTAAAAAAAAAGAAAAGGAAAAGAAAGAAACCAAGCTAACAGATATAGAGAACAAACTGGTGGTTGCTACAGGGGCAGGGTGGGGCGGGGGGAATGGGCAAAATGGGTGAAGGGGGTCAAAAGGTACAAACTTCCAGTTATACAGTAAATAAGTCCTGGGGTGTAATGTACAGCAAGGCCACTACAGTAATTAATTCTGTATTGTGTATTTGAAAGTTGCTAAGAGAATAGATTTACCTCTATACCAAATCACTGTGTTACACACCTGAAACTAATATAATGCTGTATGTCAATTTTACCTCAACAAATAAAAGAAGGGTGCAGACAGATGGAGGGGGGCAGGAACAGGGTGAAGGAAGTGGCATCAAACCAACTCTGGGCTACACAGTGCCCCAAAGTCTTTTCATATGTTGCAAGCTTCCCAGAAATCAGTAAGAGATAGATTATTATCCTTTTTTTAGGTGAAAGTCTGAATTTCAGAGAAATTTGATGTGTTTAAACCACCCAACTAGAAAAGATTTAGCTGGAATTCAAAGCTGTCTACTTCAAATTCTCTGCTGTCTCCTCACTAATATTTTAAGGACCAGAAGGGAAACAGGAGAGAAAAAGGAGAGAGGACAAGAAGAATGAAGAAGGGTCACAGGGCTGCCAGGCACTGAGGGCATGGTATGGACCGTTTTTAATTTCCAGTCCCAGAAGTGATGGAAAAGGGAGCACTAGGAATGGCTCCTATAAGTCAAAGAGACTTTATATGCACTGAGGAGTGGAAGAGTCAAGTGAAAGAAGACTCAAGGTATAAGACCTGGCCTGCCTGAGGAAAGAAGGCATAGAAGCTAGGAACTGAGGTACTTAAAGATCGTTTGTAACTACAGAACTTTGTGTAAAATGCATTCATTTCAAGGAGTGCTTCCATACTCTTGCTACAATGACATCTTACATTTGAATATCAAGAAATATTTTATATATTTAGGAAGAATTCACAACCTTTCCCTCAGTTGTGAATCTTCAAGCCCCTTTGCAAGGTATGGGCACGTGGCCCTCCTCCCTAAATCTCCTCTCACTACCCCCTCCCCGCCAAGCACAAAATCACAGGCTGCGATGGGGCTCCTGTTCAAACTCACATGTCTCAAGACTGCCTCCGACTCAGGGCAAAAGCAGATGCCTTCTGTCTGCAGGGCCTCCTACCTGGAGCTCCACAGTTGCTTCCCTATTTTTGGTTTCTGTAATCAAAACATGGGCCAGGTTCAAGGAGGTGCCAATTCCCAGAAGACTTTGCATTCAGCACTTCACTGCAATCAGGTAGGGAGCCAGAACCCTCCAGCTGGGCCACGGCTGCCTGACTGAGGGAGAATAGCTTCATCAGCCCAGCAGATTGTGCTCTCTGCCTGTTGGGACAGCGCCCTGCAGGTGGGCTATCATATGTGATTTTAGGGAGCAAAATTAGAATCAAAAAACTTTTTTTCCTGCACTTTCTCCAGCAGTGACTTAGAAGGAAGATAATTTAGAAGGCAGGTTTTCATGCACAGAACCAACTGCGTTCTGTTCCCAGAATTTATATAAGGCACACTTCTTTAGGAATTTCCTTTAGCCCTGACTCGGGCGCTGGCTTTGGTGGGCTAGTAGCCTCTGCTGCAATGGATCTGTAGCAAAGTCAAGAGCAGAGAGGGAAAGGCTGGCTGTGAAGAAATGGCACCTAGTCACCCTCCGCGGAGCAGGTTTTGAGGTGTAATCTTTCTCTAGCCACCTGCTAGTATGTACCTAGTAAGAGGCAGGGGTTACTCCTCAATAGACATTTGTTGGGTGTGGGTATCTGGAAAACCATGCTGTGTCTCCCGCTTTTGTTCTCTTACCAGTCAAGAGCATCTCAGTGGGAACCCTTCCCTGAGCACTGTCTGGGAAATTTATAAAAAAAGCAAAGTTGGCGGCATCACAATTCCAGATTTCAAGCTCTATTACAAAGCTGTCATCATCAAGACAGTATGGTACTGGCACAAAAACAGACACATAGACCAGTGGAACAGAATAGAGAACCCAAAAATGGACCCTCAACTCTATGGTCAACTAATCTTCCACAAAGCAGGAAAGAATGTCCAGTGGGAAAAAGACAGTCTCTTCAACAAATGGTGTTGGGAAAACTAACCCTAACCCTAACCCTAACCCATGAACATCTTGTCATGGAGCTCTGAAGTCACAAATGGCCGACTTCAAGCATTTGCCTTGGCTGGCTCATTGTGGGTTAATCATCTACTAGCAGAACAAAAGAAGAAAACAAATGTAATCTTTGAAACCTAGAGATATTGCTGTATTATAATGGAAGAACAAAGATACCCCTCCCCATCTGCCCCGGGTAGAAAAATAGGTTAAGGAAAGGACTTCAGGCCAATCTGGAAGGGAGAGGTCAGGAAGCAGCCAGGAGGAAATCTTTCTCACCTTCTGTTTTGCCTGTTGTGAACTGACTTCAGATCATTTCATCATGCACAACTCTTAGCTTCTTTTTGATAGACAACAGTAGGCTCAATAGAAATTTGAAGTAGATGAGGGTTAAGCCCCACCCCCAAAATCTTACTACAATGAGGTTAAAACTTACTAATGAGAACAAGTCTCAGAGCACATTCTACCATATAAGTAGATAATTTCTGAACGATGTGCATTAGTAACCACGCCCAGCTGGTCCATTACATATGTCCCTGAAGCTCAATGAAGTCTCAGCTCTCTGTCATGGCAGGTTCCCATTTCATGGGAAGGGTCACCAGAAATATTTAGGACAAGATTCCAGAGGCAGGATTCTGTCACTTCACAGTTGGCATCAGCCAACCAGAAGTCCTCTGGGAAGTGGCTGGGAACTGGATGTGGGAAAAAGAGCATTAGCTACCAGGCTTGCTAGAGTTTTACATTCTCTTCAAGCAAAGACAGGAAATATTTCTAAAATACCTAAGCTAATCCACATATATTGAATACCTGTATTTCCATTAATGAAGGTCCATTTCTAACATTTATCAAGTTAACTGACAAGGCACTGTTTTCACTAACAATAAAGCCATGTCAATTAGCCAAGCTTTTGGTGTCTAGGGAAACCTGCTAAGTGAGAACAGTGCAGTTGTCCTCGTTGTCCCTGAGCGTGGCCTTTCTGGTACCCTCCTTAGCTGAACGCTCCCGTAGTGCACATTTCCTACTCAATGAGCTGATCATCCTTACAGTTGAAGCTTGCATTGCCTACAATAAGCACGATAATATTCTTGTCTATAGAAGCCAACAGATTTTAAGATAAACTACAGCCATGTAATAATTTCCAAAGTTGTCTTATAAAAGGAAAAAAGTGTCACAGACAACGGTGTATGTCCTTGGGGCAGGTAGAGGAATAGAAAGACAGGTCGCAGGCAGGGAACTGGCAAGAACTGGACCTGCAGCAGGTTTTCAAGGTGAGAGGATCCAGCAACTGTCCAGGGAAGAGAAATGTATCATAAATGTACCTATTCGCCAGCTCTCCTTTTTCTGTAACCTCTTAATGCCCCCGGTTTCCTCATCTATAGAACACAGATAATAGTATGTGCCTTATAAGGTTGTTATGACAATTAAGTGAATTAAACATGTCTACAACAGTTAGAATGGTGCCTCGCTCTGTGAATGTTCACTAAACAAATAAACCACAAACAATGAAAATATTACTTCATGGGCNGAATTAAACATGTCTACAACAGTTAGAATGGTGCCTCGCTCTGTGAATGTTCACTAAACAAACCACAAACAATGAAAATATTACTTCATGGGAAGTCTCATGCAATCACTCCTGGCTTCAGAAAAATAAGGTGTTTGGTTTTGTTTTTACTGAAATCAGAGGAAAAAGAACTTGTTAATGAGCTAGATACTAAATATATTCAACTTTCACAGATCAAGAAGTTAAAAATGTACTATCAATCAATGGTAGGGCTTATTCAATGCTAAATCCAAGCCTAGAAGTTGCTAGGCTATCTCCATGGAAACAATTGTTTCAAATTATTAATAATATAAGTTTGAGCTCAAGGGCAAACAGCTAAGGTTGGAGACAGAAGGTGTATCTCTTCTCCAAGAACAGAGAACACTGAAAGATTAGAGAAAGAGGCATTTTCCTGAAATCAAATTGTATTCTCACTGTTAAGTTTTGCTTTGCTCTGTTTTGTTTGCTTCAGAGAACATGGGCATATCTATCACTCAAGTCATTCATGCAAGACTTGGAAGGCTCAAAAGGCCCAACCTGTAAAATTCACTGCTTTTCCCATCACATTCAGAGGACATAAAGATTCAATATAGATGAATATACGCAAAGGTTATCAAGGTTCTCTAGGATAATTCTAAGAAATCATTCATCCGTTGGTGCACCATTTACTGAGTCCTGTTATATAAAAATCACGGAGCTAGGCACAAAGTAAAATATGTGACTTCTGTCCTCAAGGAGGTCACCAACAAGCGAGGCAGCCAGAGAATGAAACAGAAGTTACAATCCAGGGCTAATGGATTTGCACACGGGCATCAAACCCTTTGTGAGCATAGGATACTTCTTGTCAACACCATGGAAGCAGGAGCTTGTTGTTCATCTCCAGGGAAGCAAAAATTGGCTCATTTCTGGAATATCAGTAAACACTCAATACTTGTTAAGCAAATGAACAGACCGAAGAATAAATGGAACCAATCCATCTGGGATTGGGAAAGATGAGTGCTCCCAATGTGCTGCCCAGTTGTGTGACCGCCATCCACTGCCTGTTTGCAGAGCCCCCAAGAAACAGTGGAAAGTGTGTAGAGGGCTATCCAGCCTGGGCAACATTTATTTGGTCAATATTCAGTGAGCTTCCTCTATTTGGAGGCCTGGGATATAAAGACAAATAAGAAGTGATCCCAGGCCTGATGGGAGTCTGTAATCCCTGAAGGAGGAGAAAGACACTAGTAGTTATAATTTAAGGTTGCATATTGTAAATCAGTTCAATGAGAAATTGTTTAAGAGGTATCAACAATTACAGCTCATGTTTCCTGGGAGTGATGTCATCTATACTAAGCATGCAACATATATTTCCTCTGTTCTCCCAACACTATGTATATGGTATTGTTGTGTTATCCTCAATATATACATGAAGAAACCCAGGTTTAGTAATCTACCCTGGGTCATACAATCACTATGCGGCACAGACGAGACCCAAACCCATATCTTAATGTTCGCATTTTATCAATCAATAGAGCTCAGGTAAGTCCTAAATTGTTGGCATTGGGCCAGATGACTCCAAAAGACTCACTAAAAAAAAAAAAAGGTGCAAATATCTTTTTCATTTTTTTCAAAGTTCCTTCAACCCTTCACCTCCTTTCCAAGATTATAGGAACTCTAAATTCACCCTGATGACATAGTTCATTTTGCCTCTCCAGAAAGAGGTTAGAACAGACAGTCCCAAGGAATCCAGGGTTATGGACACAGGAATCAGCTTTCATGACACCACCTTTCCAGTGCAAGAGGGGCTCTGGGCTGAGTTCTCCTAAACTCTGCCTGCCAAGAACTCCACTTCTAGGAACTGTCCGCTCCATTCCTGTTTACATGATTGCCATGGAGCTCCTGCGTTAGTCTGACATGACTCTGCCCCCGTGGCCATGGCAGTTGATCCAGCCCTGGGCTGCTGACCCAAGATGGGCTGAAGTCTAAAGGTGGCTTCGGGCGCCTGGGTGGTTCAGTGGGTTAAAGCCTCTGCCTTCAGCTCAGGTCATGATCTCAGGATCCTGGGATCGAGGCCCGCATCAGGCTCCCTGCTCAGCAGGAAGCCTGCTTCCTCCTCTCTCTCTGCCTGCCTCTCCGCCTACTTGTGATCTGATCTCTCTGTGTCAAATAAATAAATAAAATCTTAAAAAAAAAAAAGTGGTTTCCTTGTCATACTGGACAACTACTGTCTTTCCTTTATTGTTTGTAACTGGATCTGACAAAGGTAAGTTAGTCTCTCTGGGTCCCTAGGCTGTAAAATGTAAATCTGAGATTGTCTCCTGCTCCTTGGATTCCACAGTTATGTGGCTGCAGAGACATGAGCCCAGCAAAAGGGAAAATGAAACAAACTGGGAAGAAAAGGCTAGAGACAGGGCCTGGGCTGTAGTAGGCCCTCCCTCCACTTTCTGCAGGTCTGGCTCTGTGCAGCTTCAGGATTCAGGGAGAGAGAACGCCACTCAACACCACAAAGCTGTCAGGTCCCTAGCATCCGGGTCCTGAGGCCCAACTCCATTTCCCTGAGACAGTCCGTGATCATTGAAATAAATCTCCCCCCCACCAGCTGTTCTAGTTCACGTTGTTGCTGTCTTTGTTTTGTTCTGCCATCACTCCTCCCACTGCGAGAAAGGTTGATGGCCTGAGGTAACAGAGACTCTGCCTCTGGGGACCTTCCTCCGCCCTTAGGAGGAAAGTTACAACGGCCCTGAGAGGAGAGATGCTTTACCTGTCCTCGGCCATGGCGGCGACACCACCACCGCCACTGGCCACCTACTGAGTGCTCACTACATGCTAGGTGTGGTGACAAAAGTCTTAAAAAACATGATTTCCTTTAACCCATGGGTGCTGTTGGTGGGAATGCAAATGGGCACAACCACTGTAGAAAACAGTATAGAGGTGCCTCAGAAAAAATTAAAAATAGAATTGCCATATGAACCAGTAATTTATTACTGGGTAATTAACCAAAGAAAACAAGGACACTAATTTGAAAAGATACATGAAGCCCTATGTTTATTGCAGCATTATTTACAATAGCCAAATTATGGAAGCAGCCCAAGTGTCCTTCAGTAGGTGAATGGATAAAGAAGATGTGGTATATATACACAATGGACTATTACTCAGCCATAAAAAAGAATGAAATCTTGCCATTTGCAATGACATGGATGGATCTAGAGGGTATAATGTTAAGTGAAAAAGCCAAAGAAAGACAGATGATTTCACTCATATGTGGAATTTAAGAAACAAAACAGACGAACAAAGGAAAAAAAGGGACAAACCAAAAAACAGACTCTTAACTATAGAGAACAGATGGTCACCCAAGGGGAGGTAGGTGGAGGGATGGGGGGAATAGGTGATGGAGCTTAAGAGTACATTTATCATGATGAGCACTGAGTAATCATTATATTATACAACTGACAATAATATGACACTGTGTTCACTATTTGAAAAAAATAAAAATAAAACAAACCCCCCAAAATCAACACCCACCCCAAAACCATTACTTCCTTTGATTCTCACAAGTGCTAAGGTCAGGTATCACTATAACTTTCACTTTGTTCCTGATGAAAGTATTTGGCTTCTCACTGACCTAACTCTGCTGCTTCTTGAAAGAGAGCGAGAAAATCAGATTCACTAAAGACAAAGAAATTGGGCCCAATGTCCATACTGCATGGATTCCCACGAGAATCTGCAACACTGACATCTAACTCCATGGAATGACATGGCCTTTCTAAGGCAGGGGCAATGATTATTCTAACGCTGCAGCTGCCCAGCACAGAGTTGTTACTTGGATCCCAAGCCCACACAGCAGATGCTGGGAGGGAGCAAGTGTGGCTGATTCCTAGTAGGGGCGGGATGCAGCTGCCTGGGGTTTGCGGGGGGGGCTTTCTCTCTGGCTCATCGGGTCTGCACATTAGAGCGAGCCTGTTGGAAACCACCCAGCTTTGACACTGGATGCCATGCCAGCTCACAGAACGAGCCCTTCTGGAATGTACCAGCCCACCACCAAAGGTGGGGCTTCTCCATCACTAGGCTCCGTCCAGCTGGATCCAGCCTGACCACAGGCACACAAGGTACTGAAGTCTTTCTGGCCACACTGCATGATTAGACGGAATCCCCTCCTGCACTTTAGACTTGTGCATGGTGTTCATATTTTAACAGTCAAGAAAGTGCTTTGTTTCACACATGATTTATAAGATGAGACAATGCGAAGGGGACAAAGATAAAATATGTCTGTCGGCTTTTAATATCTTTTGGTTTTTTATGAACCATTTATTTTTAAAATAAAGTATTTAAAGCAGAAGATATGGGAGTGAGTATCTCATTATGCAGCGGTTTTAGGTAGGGAAGAACGAAACAATTTATTCAACTGTAGTGTCAATGTTTTACTGCTCTAGATACAGTGGAAGGTTTTCATCGCACGAAGAAACCAAGGGCTCGGAAAGTTCTTAGCAGCATTATCTTGTTGATGTCCTGATGTCCTGTCTTCAAACAGGGTTTTCGCTGATATTCAGGGATGTGACCAGTTGGCTCATTTATGATTAGAAAAAGGAACGGGAAAATTTAGTGAATTGATTGCAGTTTTTCAACTTCTTGAGAAGTTGATTATATTTACGGTTCTCATCTCATGCTCAGGAATAATCATGCCTCTGTTGTCTGTCCTGTGTTCGGTCCATTGTGTTTGGAGCCATGGTGGAGGCTCGTCACCCTCTCCAAGGAAGAAAAAATCAATCTTCGTAGTAGCCACTCATGAACACACTGAACAATTGAGATGGACAGAAAACACTGCTTTCCAATTGCCATTGATCAACTTTTTTTTTTAAATACATCTTGGAAATAGATTTTTTAAAAATATTTTTTCTTTCTTTTTTTTTAAATTATGTTCAGTTAGACAGCATACAGAGCATCATTAGTGGATTTGCCTTCCGGTACTGCGTCTAGGTTTCATTCTTACATCCCTTCCTCCTTCTGCCTCGCTTCATCCTTTGGATACTGTGTTACTAATTTCTCTTGCTCCCCCTTCTCTCTTTCGGTCAAGGCTGGTGAGAATCTTCCTCTTGTGTGGCAGGTTGATACTGGACTTATCTCAGCACTTATAGGACAAAAACCCTATCTTCCTCTAATACTGGTCATGTCTCAGGGGCTCTAGTCTGATGTCCTTTGCTGCTACAAGGTGCTCTGCTTACCAGGGATAAGGATGGGAAATTGCAAAAGAGGTAAAGATGCTGGAATCAGGTGTTGCCACACCTTTACACTTATAAGCCAACAAAACCAATAAAAACAGTGGGTTTTTTTCTTTCAATACTTATCTGGTCTTTCACATCCTTCAAGTGTTTTCAAACTCTTAATAAATACCTTATCCCTCTCTGAAATTTGTATTTTAAGTTTATAAAATGAGCATGGGCATAAATTTTAAACGATATATACATCTTGACATCTTACTTTGAATGATGTTGGGATTGGCAGCAGGGACTTACTTGTTCTCCCCTTAAGCAAGGGTTTTGACCACTGCCAAGAGCTGTAGCCTCTAATTTCCATGGTGTAAACTGCCTTGGGTGAATTCTTCTTTTTAGCTACCTCCTTATACATGAAGTCATTACTATGAGCATCTCCTTCAAAACCAAGGAGCCAAAGTCACTTTATTAAAAGGAAATGTATAAAAATTGACATTGATGATTTCCTGCCTCTTGTTTATAAGGAAGCCATTTGATGTTGATGTAATGGGAAAAACAAAAACACGGGATTTGTGATTATAGGACCTGGATTTAATTCTGCGTCTTGGGCAAGTCACTTACCATCTAAACCTCTTTGTTTATCTTGAAAATGAGATGATAAAAATAATCATGGCATTGACCAGATGGCTGAAAAAAGTGGGAAACTGGCTTACAAACCAACAAAGCTCTGGAAAAATGTAAGGAATTGGTAAAGGTATTAAGGAAATAAGATAAGAAAAAGAAAGAGTTTGTAAGAGGCTCCATATTTTTATTGGGAAATAAATTTTAACAACCAAAGGGAAGGCAAACATATGACACAGAGTAAAGGAGCTGAATAATCTTTCTGAAAGAGAAATTCTAGTGAGTTTCTTTTTCTCTGAACTCATATCTGAGACAATACTGATAATGCTAAGGGCCAGGTACTAGTCAAAGAACTTAACATGGATTATTTTATGTTAATCCTGCTACCACTGTCCCTATTTTACAGATGGCTTGGAGAGCACAGTGGGCTTCTTTGTCACAGAGGTAGTAAATGGTAGAGCCAAGATTTAAACTCAGATAATCTAGCTCCAGAGTCTGTGTTCTTGACTGTTAGGTTATTCCAATTATGTAAACAAGAAAGACTTAAATTTTCTCTAAAATACAGAAAGAAGTTCCTGGTAGTTGAGTGAAGTTTTCTAAGCTACAGGCAAGTGGCATTTATGAAAATGATTGAGGAATACTCTGCATAATGCCCAACAAAAGTGCCTTATTGAACTTTGTGAATTCCATTTCATATAAAGTATCAAAGTTCACTCAGCAAATAAAAGGAATTTGCATATACTTTAGAAGTCTGTCTAATACCAGGGACCTCAGATCCCTTTTTTCTTTCTTTTTTTTTTTTTCCTCAGGAATATTGAATTGAACCAGCAATTTGGATTCCAGGTTGCTTTGCAAAAATGAGGAAAGAAATAAGGGCATGACAATTATTTGGTATATAATTTATATACTTATTTGGTACCACACACACATATACATGCATTATATATGTACGTATGTATGTATGTATGTGTAAATACACACACGCACACACACACACACACACACACATATATATATTTCTTAATGGACTCTTTTTGTTGCTCTAATGTGGCTATTTAAGTCATAAATTGCAACTATCTGAACACTGGAATATAATTTCACTTTATTTTAACAGCCAGAAGAAGGGATCATGACTATTGTTATCTATAACAATTCTTTATACATTTGATGAGAGACTTAAAACTAGATTAATATGCATGGTCTTTTCCTAATTTAAAATCCTTTGTGTCTGTGTTTTAAAGGAGATTTTAATTGTTAATATTATTAGTTCTGCCATTTCCCCCCTCACATTTCTTTTAGGCAGCATCATTCGTTATGTGTTGCTTAGCACACAGCAGGGGCTCAATGAGTATTTGTTGAATGAGTGATGAATGCAGAAACATCCATCGTACCACAGCAACTATACATAGCAGATATTAACATCTCTGCACTGAATTCTCTTAGTCTGTATTTGTCATTGACTGTCACTTAACAAAACTGAGCTCTTTGAGATAGGCTATTGTTCATTATAAAAGGTAGTATCAGGATTTTTGTTGGTTGTTTTAATGAGGGAAACCCCTCCTCTGCAGAAGGTTAGCTGCCTTGGTCTGAAATCCTGGCCTGGATTCCCACAGTGAGGATAGTTCTTTGAGTGTATAACCCCTGCTATCTATTTCTTATTGTTGTATATCTCATGGAACCGTGGTTAAGCTTTTGGCGTGGGCAGACTTTTACTTTAAGATTAGCTTGGCAGATAGCATTTACTCTGCTTCCTTCGGAAAACCTCACCAAAATAAAAGAGATTTCTTAAAAATGGCAAAATCCCACAAAAAAGGAAGAAAAACAATAAAACAAAACCCAGTAACAACAAAATAACAAAAGCAGAAGGATGAATGGTAATTGACTCAGCAGTGGAGAAAGCCAGGAAACAAACAAAATTCATGAAAGCTTTAGGAATTGGAGGCAATGGGCTCTTTAAGAATTGATGGTTTGGGTAGCACCAAAAATAAAAGGGACTAACTGAAAGAACTAGAAGTGCAGGTCACACCCCTTTAACCCATCACATATAGTTAGGTAATTACCCTTCTCCCATTTCAAGAGAAGAAGGAAGTTCATCCTTCGGAGAAAGCGCATAACAAAGAGTTCTTCAATTGGGACACCTTAGGCATAGGTTAGAGTGGAGGGACCATACCAAAAGTGGAGAGATTAAGTGAATATCTGTATCAGACGTGCAACACGCTTCCCCCAAAAGTCAGGGCTTTGGTAACTAGGCAGGACACTGGATCATCTGCAAAGCCCAGGGTTAAGCCCTAAAGATAATACTACCAAGATTCCTAGTGAAAATGTCCAGTGAGAGCACCATCCAGTGACACCAAAGGCAGCAAGCCCCCTCTCTGAACACCTGGAATTTCCAATTAGCTTTTGCTTTTACTTTTTATTCTAAAATCATTATAAACTCGTAAGAGTTACAAAATACAGTATAGAGAAGTCCTGTGTACCCATCACTCAGCTCCTCAAAGGCTAATACTCTTAAATAACTCTAGTGCGTTATCAAAACAAGGAATTTGACATTGCCACAATAGACCCAATGAACTTTTAACACAATGTCATTTTTAAGTATGAACAGATAGCTAAAGACAGTCAGACATCTCAGGAAATCGTTTTTTAAAAAAAAATTAGAAAGTGTTACTGAGTGGAGGGGGTGGGGGATGATGAGCCTAGCGGTGGGTATTAAGGAGGGCGCGTATTGCATGGAGCACTGGGTGTGGTGCATAAACAATGAATCTTGGATCACTGAATGAATGAATGGATGAATGAATGAATGAATGAATAAACAAGCAAATAAACAAAACAAAAAACAAAAAAATCCAGTCCAGAAATGGGCAGAAGACATGAACAGACATTTTTCCGAAGACATAAAAATGGCCAACAGACACATGAAAAAATGCTCCACATCACCTATCATCAGGGAAATACAAATCAAAACCACAATGAGATACGACCTTACCCCAGTTAGAATGGCTAAAATTAACAACACAGAGAACAACAAATGTTGGTGAGGATGTGGAGAAAGGCGGAATGCAATCCAGTACAGCCACTCTGGAAAACAGTATGGAGCTTCCTCTAAAAGTTAAAAACAGAGCTACCTTATGACCCAGCAATTGCACTACTGGGTATTTACCCCAAAGATACAGATGTAGTGAAACGAAGAGGCAACTGCACCCTAGTGTTCACTGCAGCAATGTCCACAATAGCGAAATTGTGGAAGGAGCTGAGATGTCCTTCAACAGATGAATGGATAAAGAAGATGTAGCTTATATATACAATGGGCTATTACTCAGCCATCAGAAAGAATGAATACCATTTGCACCGACATGGATGGAACTGGAGGGTATTATGTTACGTGAAATAAGTCAATCAGAGAATGACAATTATCATATGGTTTAACTCATCTGTGGAATATAAGAAATAGGGCAGAAGACCATAGGGGAAGGGAGGGAAAACTGGGGAGAAATCAGAGAGGGAGACAAACCATGAGAGACTCTCGACTCTGGGAAACAAACAGGGTTTGTGGGAGGGGTGGTGGGTGGGAGGATGGGGTAACTGGGTGATGGGCATTAAGGAGGGCACTTGATGTGATGACCACTGGGTGTTATACACACTATATCTGAAACTAATGATGTGCTATATTTTGGCTGACTGAATTTAAATTAAAAAATAATTTAAAAAAAGAAAGGCTATCTTGAAGAAACTAATACTGAGAATGATAGTGAAAACTTCAAAAGAGAAAAAAGGAAAAAGAGAACCAAGAAAAGATTAATAAAAAGAACTCTAATGAATACCAAAGAGCTCATACAAATTAGAAACAATCGTAGCGGAAAGTAAAACAAACAACAATAAAAAAATGAACCAACCAACCAAAGAATACTTCAGGGTAAGGGATGATAGAAAAAAATTATGTAGTGCATGGTGACTACATTTGAGAATACTCCGTGGTATAACTGACATTTTCTAAAAGAATAGAACTTAAATGTTCTCCCCAAAAAAAAAAAAAAAAAAAAAAA
>LNAC01000283.1:26542-108578 GCA_002007465.1 Ailurus styani
GGGAGGGAGGAGAGGGAGGAGGAGGGGAGGGGAGGGAGGAGAGGGAGGAGGAGGGGAGGGGAGAGAACGGAAGGGAAAAGTCATTTGATTGTAAGATTTCTGAACTGGAAGGGAACACGTAATTCCCACCCCTTTCACCGCATTCTCTCCCCCTACCCTCACACATTTCCTTCATATCTTTCTCAGATCAGGCTCACTTGGATGCTCGAAATGTCAGGGTGTTCCCTGCACAGGGAGCTTGTGCTCTCAAAAGTGTTCAGGTATTCACTTGGCTCTCAAATGTGTATTCAGAATTCAGCAAAAGCAAACCTTTCTATTAGACACTCTGAATAGCTGGAAGAGAAGGGGAGGGTACCCTTACGGTTTTAACTTCAGAGGAAATAAAATGGAAGAAGTTGCAATTCACTCCAATAGAATAAGATCAAGATAAGTGGAAAAATATCTACGTATTTTATTTTTATGCCCCTAAATCCATTACTTATGGGAACTAACCATTTCCTCTTCTCCTTACGGATCTGCAAAGTTTATTCATCAAGAGGTCCTACCATTCCTACCACGACGGTAGATATGTGACCCAGGTGAGTCAGTCAGAATGTCCCATCTAAGTTGGGATAGGATTGGTCAAGGGTAGGCATCTAACCCAGAGTCAATCACCAAACTTTGGGGGCCTGATATAGAGATTGGCAAAGAATGTCTCTTATGAAGGCCTGGAGCTGTCAAGGTTCACTTTTGCCACTCCTTAGGGACAACCTGCCAGAAATGGAAACTGATCAGATAAAAACAGAGCAAAGAGAAGGAGAACTAAAGTTCTATGTGAGTACTTGGATCTGGCTGTGCTTTTCATTAAATAAACCAATACGTTACATTATTTTAAGTCACTGTACACATTTTCCTGAAGGGTTTCATGCCCTTTTTTGGGGAAGTGTACTATTGTCTAGATTGTCTTATGACTCCAAAAATGACATGCATATCTTGAAAGAATGATGAGAGACAAGTACTACTGAAAATAAATATTATGCTAAAATAATACCTCTTATACTTCTAAGTGGAGTCTCAAAGAAAACATCAGACAGATTAATTCTTTAAGACTTCAAAACAAGACCAGACAGATCACTAGAAAGAAAAGCTACAGGGAACCCTAGTCTCAGCAGGAGAATTAACAAATCTCTTCAATCTCTACTTTCGATAATTCTATAATAATTGTCAGAAGCTGTTCTTAATTAGACTCAATTATGGGATTAGCTTGAATTATATTATGAGTCATTGATTTACAGAATATAGCCACTGAAGGCCTAGGTGCTGAGTGGAGTAATTGTGTTACAATTGTGTGTAACGCAATTGCAGCAGGGAGCAGAGGAAAATATTGATCTATTTATAATGAATTTATGTCCAAATTAATTTTTATATCCAGCTAATAAATGCAATGTGGGTAAGGATGAATTTATTTAGAAGTGTCTCCTTTCATCTAGGAGGGAGAGAGAAATGCATCTGTCTGTTGGACTAAGGGTAAGTCAGTTGCAGAGGGCCTCTGTAACCTGCGTATTTCTGAACAGGCAGGCTTAGGGGAGAGAACTGGAGAAGACAGAACATTTGCCACTTCCTCTATGAATCTGGTATAAAAATCCCTATAATCGGGTGCCTGGGTGGCTCGTCGGTTAAGCGTCTGCCTTAGGCTCAGATCATGATCCCAGGGTCCTGGGATCGAATTCCGTATCAGGCTTCTTGCTCCTTGGGGAGTCTGCTTCTCCCTCTCTCTTTGCCTGCCACTCCCCCTGCTGGTGAAGTCTCTTTCCCCCCTCTTTCTCTCTGTCGAATAAATAAATAAAATTTTAAAAAAATCCCTGTATCATGCTTTGAGGAACTTCGCAAACTGACATATTCGTGATGACAGTCTAGGAGGGATAAATATGCCGTAATCTGGGGAGCTGACCAGATTTGTTTCAAAAGCCATAGCTAATTCCTAGGGCGTACGCTAATGACAGTGCAATTTCGGAAAGCGGAGGGAAGTATTATGAGGATATATATTTCAATCTAATCCCAGAAGTAATGATATTGATAACAGTTACCATTTGTCAAATGGTTACCCTTGTCAGACTCTGGCCTTAGGAATGTACTTCTCTCAATATTATCATTATTAGTCACATATTGTAGATGAGATTGATAAAATAAATATGTTCATCTTCTGCAGCATCAATTTTATATCCCATTATAGGGAAAATTGGGTAATTTGCCCATGTCTCTGAAAACATGTTTATATTCATGGTGGGTTGTATTAATGTCTCCAATTCTTCACCACCCTTGCAGCCATGATCTCCTTCCAGTGACTTTGCAATCATGTCCACTGTAAAGGTGCAATATATGTCCTTGCCTCTGACTTTGAGTTTGGCCGCATTATGTATTTGACCAAAGAAGTGGACAGGACATGTGCAAATGCTTAGAAAGTACTTACATGATGGGGCTTACTTTATTGGATCAGGTATTGTTCTGCTTCCTTGCTGGTCCCAAGAGGAAGATGAGAGACACTTGGATTCCAGCTGAGCTGTCCCAGTCAAGCCCAAACCCTATCGGTCAACTCCTACCAGCGATCTGGCATCCCTTAGCCCAGGCCAGCCGACACATAGAGTTAGCTATCGTTGGCTTACAGTACAAAATTTGGTGTCAGATTTAGATTCAATTCTTGTTTCTACCACTTTTTTTTTTTTTTAAAGATTTTATTTATTTATTTTATACAGAGAGAGAGATTACAAGTAGGCAGAGAGACAGGCAGAGAGACAGGGAGAGGAGGAAGCAGGCTCCCTGCTGAGCAGAGAGCCCGATGCGGGCCTCGATCCCAGGACGCTGAGATCATGACCTGAGCCGAAAGCAGAGGCTTTAACCCACTGAGCCACCCAGGCGCCCATCTACCACTTTTTTTTTTTTAACTGTATGGTCCTCTGCAAGTTACCTGAATCATTAAGTCCCTCACCCGGAATAAAGGGGCCATACCTACCTCATGGTGAAGCTGGCAGGAGTACCGGACTTACATGTGTGAACTGCTTAGCCAGAGACTGACACAGAGCAGCTGTTTGAAGAATGATACCTATTAACATTATCTTTTTTATAGAATAAGCCTAAAATCCATCCCCATGCAGTCCATCATCAACTTTTCATACCTGTTGATTTATTTTACAAAACATACTAAGAGTTAGATTTGGCCTTTACTCTTCAGGAATATGTTTTTCTAGAATACACTCCATAACAGGACAGACTTTAGTATTTTTACTTTCCCATTATGATGGTATGTAGGACACTATTTTATCATTCTTGAGTGTTGCCTCCATGGAAAGAAAGAAATTAGAAAAGCGTTTTGGCAAGGCCATTTTTTTTTTAATTAGCAAAGCAGCCAAGAGGGGACAATGGTCTCCTATGCTCTAAACAAATGTCTCCTTTAGACAGTTCGTCTGAGAAATAAACCTTTATGTCACCTCTCTCATACCTCTTCACTAAGGTTTCCTGAATAATATTGCCGACACCCTTGGAAGATACACTCTTCCCTGCCATGTGCCAGGCACGTCTGCTAAATACAGAGAGATCTGATTCCCTTCCCAAAATTGATTCAGCAAGAGCACTCAGAACTCAGTTAAGGCCCCAGGAAGGCATGTGTTGGGATTTAATGCTTCGCCCTTGAGAAAAAGCCCCTTCTGCCTACATTACCAGAAAACAATTCCTCGCTGGAAAAGCAGTGTAAGGACCCCAGGGACCCATCTTCCTCCAGCCTGAGAAAAGAGGCTGGAATGGAATCAACAGTAAGGCTACAAATAAAAGTTGTTATTCAACAGAAGAAAAATTGGAGGTTTGAATAACGAGTATTACAGCCACAGTCTGCTCCTAAAGCATGTTCACACAGAGCAGACACTGATCACAGCAACACGTGGTGTTTATATAATCCAACAGAAAGATGTTATTATTGACAAAGAGAACAGATCTCAAAACAGGCGCCAGTGACATGTTACAACTTTTTCTTTCTTTCTTTTGATTTAACATATTTGTAAGCTGCCACTCTTTACAATAATTGACAAAACAGAGCAGACATTTTGCTTTCTGGAAAATTGGAAGTCATATGTCATGACTAAGACCCATCAGTGATCAGTTAAATTGGGCGTTTGGACCTGTGGTGGCACGTCTGTTCTCAGCCTAATGATTTGTTTATTTAACTGTTCTTGTTAGACCCTGTCAGCCCATCAGAAAAGAGATGCTGATTTTAAAAATTAATCTTGGGGAAAAAGTAAATACAGACACAGAGTTTCTTGGTGAATTCATTTCAGTTCTCAATCAATGCCATTTTGAAGCACTAACTATAATGAAGACAACAGACACTAATTAAGTAAATAAGACATACACGATCATGAAAAGGCTAACTGAAGAGAGCCAACTTATTAATTTTCTGATGGTTATATTTAGAACAACGGCAATAAAATAAGTCTTTTTCTATCCATTGGACCTCTGCACAGGCTTTCAGCCCTAGGCATTATAAAATAGCTGTATCTTGTAAACATACCAGTCAACTCCAAGTATATTCACAAGATGATTAGCCCTCAGCTCTTCCTAAGGTCTCTGGAAGTCTCCAAAAACTGGCCTTCCCTATGCTTTCCTATAAGACATTGGTTAAAATAATCTTACCTAGTGAAAGAGAATGTTTCTTGACTCTTCCATGTCCATGGTGTCAACTTCAATGCTGGTTTCATCACTCACTGCTCCACTCTGATTCTACTAACTGACCAAGCATGTGCATTCGGTCTTAGTTTAATCTGTGCACGTGCTCAGTGTTTATGCTCGGGTCAGAATGTGCCTTGCCTGTGTTCATATCAACCCTGCCGTTCAGTGGCTGGGAGTTGGCAGAGGGTGGAAAGAGCTATGATTGCTTTGTGGGCCCATTACACACCAGACATTTACTGACCACGCAGCAGGTGACACCATTATTTAATTTTTATAAAACTGCTGGGTAGGTGTCATTACTTCTTTTAAAATGAGCAAACTGAAGTTTAAAATGGCAAAGATATGGGGTGCCTGGATAGCACACCTGGTTAAGCATCCAACTCTTGATTTCGGGTCAGATTATGATCTCAGGGCCTTAGGATCGAGCTCCACACCAGGCTCTGCAGTCAGTGTGGAGCCTGCTTGAGGATTCTCTCTCTCCCTCTTCCTCTGCCCTTCCCCCTACTCATTTGCTCACTCTAAATTAATTAATTAATTCAATCTTAAAAAAAAATAAAACGAAATGGCAAAGATAACTTGCCCCAAGTCATAAACGGACAATTCGTAGAGCTCAGATTAGAATTAAGGTCTTTGTATCACAAAAACTCCCTCTTTTCACTATGTTAGACTGTCCTTAGATTTCAGGAGCTAGGTCCATTAGCAAACTCAGAGCCAGAAATAACAGCAATGTTATTATTATTAATGGGAGCTAATAGATATTAACACCTAACTTGTGCTAGCCTTATATAAGTTTGAAAATATCAAAATCACACAACTAATAGGTGGCAGAATTTAAACTTGAACCCTTGGCTGACTCTGAAACCCACGTCTTAAATTTCTATGCCATGGTACTCCCCTAAAGCCTTAGCAATATAGGTTAATGTCCCCAGAAGAAAGAGTGATGGAAAGGCCAACATGCTTCACCAATGAGTTTTCTTTTCCTAAATATTAATAATTTTGCCTCTAGGATCTCTATATTTCATAATGGTGCAGGATCTGCTCTCCCCATGACTTTGGTTTGCACTGATTATAAAGGTTGCTGGTCATGGTTCCTGTCATGCTGCTCATGCATGATTACATGTCCCACCTGAGGCTGATTTCCCAACACTTGGCATCCTGTGGATGCTCGATGAGAACTACTGACTCACCTCATTAATACAGAAACTTCTACTGGCTCTGTGACTTTCTCTGGTCAGACATATTTGGTCACATTTTCACTGACCAGCCTCTGCTTGCATAATTCCTCTTCCTTATATGTGGGACCTTGAAATGTCCTGCTTTTTCTCTCTGGGCATCTTTTATGTTGGTCAGCTCATCACAGTCACACACAGGCTGTCACTGGTACTGGGACCCTTAGGATTGGAAGAGTCATTCAGGGAAACTAAAAGTAGAAGTTAAAATCACTTGCCACTTTCAGTAAAGGAAGAAAAAGAAGTCATTTAAGAAGACATTTGGGAAATGAGCTAACCTTTGAAAATATCTATATATTTTGGACTGGAATGTTGCAAATAGACATCCCTTGGTGATTATAAAATAAATTTGAGCTATGAAATCTGACTTCTTCACCTTTGGATTGTGAGCAAAGATGTGAGAAAATAACAACACTTAGATTTGATTTGAGTTTCTTTTTTCTTTTCTTTTTTTTTTTTCTGCTTCTACATATCATGCTTTGGCAGCATTGCTAATAGGGAGTGAAATGTCCAAAGAGGTTGCCTCAGAAAGGCAGAGAAACAGAGTCTGTATGATCCGCACAATGAATCTCTCTCAAAGAATCGGATGTGCGATATGCTGTGTAATGATAGGAAATAGCAAATGGAGATGAACACTGTCGTCACAAAACATCCCCAGAAGATACCTGACAGTGTCTCATAAACCAGCTTCCGTTCCAAATGCTGTCGATTCTTAACATGGGGGTGGGGGGGCGGGAAATGAGAGGGAAGTCAAGCGAGGGTCTCCCAGTAAGTCATGGAAAGCAAACCCCAATGGACAAAAGCTGCTCTTGCCTGGCCTGCAGGGACTGTTACAATGATCATGACAGCTCTCTGTTCCAAGGCTGTTCTGTGCTTCTACCTGCCCACATAGGGACATGTTTCCCTGAGCACCACAGTTCATGTTTCCCTCCTCTAAGTACACAGCTATTATTAAGAAAATGTGCCATGTTCTCTGCTAGAATTAAAAGCATAAGAGAGTGCTGAGTATAGCGACAGAAATTTTAAATGACCTCAGGGAGTGTTTTGGAGTCTGAGGCACAAAGGTCCCGGATTAAGGGATGAATTAAGAACAAGCCCTAGGCAATTACTACTTGTAGGAATGATCAGGAATTCCACAGAAGAGGGGTCAGGGCAGCAGCCCAACCTCTGAGAGCTCTAGTATCCAGCGACTAAAGATTAAGGATCAACCTTGTTTACACATGAGAATCTTCTAGGGAATTTCAAAAAACACCTGTGTTTACTCTTTACCCTCCATCAATTATATCATAATGCTAGAAGCAGTAGCTCTGTATTCTAAAAGCTGTCTAAATGTGCAGCCAAAGTCAGGAACTACTGGAGGAAGTTCTAAAATAGGCAAGTGGGTGGAATGCAATGATTCCTAAGTCTTTTTGAGATTCTGATGAAAGTAAGATCATTCATCTCACCAGACCAATTAATATAAGTAGATAAATAGATGATAGCACAGATAGACAGAGGACAGACCTAAGATTCATGAATACTATGAAAGACCACTCATATACCTTGTGGGAGTTACTGAACCTTATACTAATAACCACTGGTTAGAGTTCAAGCAAAGCTAGAGGCTTAGGTGCATAACTAACCCAACACCCAATGGACTTCTTGTTCACTTCCTTTATTAAAGATATTGGCCTAGGGCGCCTGGGTGACTCAGTGGGTTAAAGCCTCTGCCTTTGGCTCAGGTCATGATCTCAGGGTCCTGGGATCGAGGCCCACATCGGGCTCCCTGCTCGGCAAGGAGCCTGCTTCCTCCTCTCTCTCTGCCTGCTTCTCTGCCTACTTGTGATCTCTCTCTCTCTCTCTCTGTCAAATAAATAAATAAAATCTTTTAAAAAAATAAAAAAGAAATTAAAAAAAAAAGACATTGGCCTAGAAATGTCCTTTGGGGAGTTCGGTTGTAAAAACATATTTAGCAGGTCCTTTAAGATTTCACAACCTACTATGGGCCATACCACACACACACAAATACTTCACTACAAGGGAGTGAAAAGTTTATAGATGGTTAGCATAGATTAGATCTGCTCCAGTAGCTTAAAAGACCAAGCAATTCCTTCCAGATGGGGAAATGAGGGAGATTTCCATCAAGAAGGTGGAATAATTGTCTCAGAAGGGAAATGTCAAGTGCACTGGTTGTTGGTATAGACTCCTGTCGCTGTAAAGACTTTTTTCCTGGGAGGTCTTATGTCTGACCAGAGGTGGATATGAGGCCCTTTTCCAAACAAATCTAGTTTTTCATTTTTTTTTTCAACTGGACATCCTGCCCTACCTTAACCAACCACCAAATAAACAAAAATGCAAGATCACATCTCCAAACAATATTGGCAATAAGGTGACAGGGAGTAGTGATGGAAAGTTTTTATTCCTTGATCTTGAATCTGCACCTCTCCACACAGAGCATGCATGTGAGAACTTACTATAGTGTGCCACATCCACATCAGGTAGTTAGCATTCCTGGTCTCTTCCTGTCTAATACGGCAGGTATGAAGCCTTGACAATTCTTCTCGGTGTGGTTAATGTTTTTCACAAGTGTTCCTTAAAAAATGAAATAGTACTACTATTTGGTGCATTTAAATGCATTTGCATTTCATTCAAGGGAAATGAGTTTTCTGTTTTAATTTCATCTCAGTTCCATTTAATTAAAGTCTAGCTCATTCTGTCGTTGAACACTTTCTTAAGTGCTGGAGTTTTGCTAAATCACTCAATGTGAGTTTGAAATTTGGACAAGATTTTTCAAGCTATGAATAAATTTGCATCTATTGATGATTTTTGAATCAATAGATTCCCTCCTCCACCCTGAAGTTAATATAATGCTTTATATTGCTTGAAGTATATTTTCCTACATTATTTCACATGATTTCGGTAATAACTCCACAAAGCAGGCAAATCAAGTCCCATTACCCACATTTTACAAGCAGAAAACTAAGTTTCAAACAGATTAAGTGACCTACCTAAGATCACATAGCCAGTTAGCCCCTGGATTAGACTTAGAAGTACATCTTCTGTTGAAGATTCCCAGTCCAGGGAATTTTAAATGTACTAACCTCCCCCCTTTCCATCCATTTTGTCAAGGGAAATATCCAATTTTGTCTTTTCTCAACACCACCAAAAGATTTTTTAATTTGGCTACCAGACATATTAGGAGATTAAGGCTGAATTTTAATGATTCTAATGCCTTTTATGTGACAGGCACCAGGGAATACTTTTACCAACATCATTTCTCATCTTTATAGTGAGACTATTTTACAGAAGACCAGGCTCAGGGACGTTAAGTCACTTGCCAAAGTCACCTACTTGCGCACGTTCTGTTTTCCTTGGTTCTCCCTCGAGCCATGGCTGCCTTGGTAAACCCGAGTCTAGCCAAGACTCTAGAACCATGTCAGGGGTCTTACCGAGTCCCCCCAAATACCCTGTGACAATATCATTATTACTGGCATGGTCAAGAGTTACTTAGTACTTTTACCCAGAAAATGCTGTGTGAGGCATGAAACACAGAAATACGAGCATAGTGTTTACCTTCTAGAAGTTTCCCATCTAATAAAATGATACATTCCAAACAAAAGAGCAAAAAACATAAAGCAATAGTGCAACAGAGGGTTGCATTCTTCAAGCACTAAATAAATGTTTCAAACTTCAGGCTGTAAATACCAACAGAATAGGAAGAGGACCCTTGTGGGCAAAGATAAGAGAATCTCCCAGAAAGGAGATAATATTTAGCAAAGGAGTTCAGGTAAGTAGCTAGGAATAAGAGGGAATTATGTATAGGAACAATTCTAAAAAGATGTCTGCAGTGAGGAACAATCCTGGCATATCTGGAGGCAATCCTATCTTCTTATTTGTCATGCTTGGTGATGGAACTTGAAGTATGACAGGTTCAGTGGATTCTAAGATGATGTCTTTGGTTAATTTATCAGAATTGGATATGGTTACAAGTAACAGAAATCTCAATTAAGAGTGGCATAAGCAAATAAGGATTTACTTTTCTTATGTAACATGTATAGCTGTTAGAAGGTGGTTACTGATGCTGGTCAATGACGCTCTCATGTCAGTTGTTAGCTTTGAATGTGCGTGCTGCATCATGGGCGCGTGAGGGCTGCTGCCATTTTCCCTATCAGTTCTTCACTGAGGCGGGTCGACAGTGGTGAGAGGGACCACACCCGCAGCACCTGCTCCTTCCATCTGGGAGAGGCTGTGGAACAGGGAACCAGGTTGCCATGCATGGTTTAGATCATGTGAGCATATTACTGTTCCAACTGAAGTCAGGGTTTTGATGGTAAGGAAAAAGGGGGCATAAATATTGAGTAGATAAGTAACAGTGTCACTAGGAGTTACATTCTCTTCGTTATATCCCATCAATAATAGAAATGCACTAATTCCCCCAGTTACCTGGGGCTTATTATATGAAATCCTGGAGCAGTCGGAAGCCTGGGTAGCAGTCTCAGCGGAGCATGGTTAGGCTTTATGAGGAGCTGAGGTGTTATTTGGGGTACCACAGCATCCTTTTCACAGTGTGGCAGCTCTCATGCTTGGGGCATTTTTATTTCCTCCAGCACTAGCTGACCATGGCTTCCTACACATAAATTCCATCCATTTGTTCAGCTGTGTCTCTTGGTCTATTCTATTTTTCTATGACACTTTCATGAAACTTTCTGTGTTGAGCTCCAATCTGACTAGGGATGCCAGATGAAATACAATATACCTAATTAAATTTGAATTTCTGATAAACAGCAACTATATGTTTGTATAAATATGACCTAGACAGTATTTGTGACATGCTTACACTAACAAATGATGCTATCTATCCGAAATTCAAATTTCACTGGGAGCCCTGTACTTTCATTTGCTAAATCTGACAATCCTAAAGCTAATCTAGCTGGCTCATCAGCAGTAAAGGACGTCTATGCTCACAGGCCTCTAATACAATTCTGACCAGAAGCCTCTGGCTTAGAAATCTACCCCTAGCCCAAACAACACAGGTCACTATGGTAGGCTCACACAGGCAATACGTGGAAATGGATCCTTACGGAATGTCCTGATTCTCCAGCCCCGGCAGTGGGCTCTACGGATGGCATTCCCAGTGTTGGGTCTGGTTCAACAAGGACGCCATTTCTTTCGGACAGCAGGTGTGTTGGTTTTAGACATGCTAGTTTGCCTCCACCCCTTTCACATGTCTCTGTATTAAAGAGTCCATAGCATCTTCTTTTCTAGGCACACAATCAGCTCATATTCCAACAGGCATTTGTTGAGCTCCACAATAAATAGGGTGTGTATGGAATAAAATGTTTTCTTTTGTGCATACATGCTATTTCCTGCCATATCTCTTCATTTATCTGAATTCTGTCTTTTATTGAGGTCTATCCCCCTTTTGAGAGATCCAACAAATATATGATAAGTTCTGTGTACAAAGAATTGGTAGTAGAGGCTGGACTGAGCAAGTAGAAGAAAAAGACATGGTCACTAAGCTCCAAGAATACTTGGATCTCCCCTGACTGCTTTCAGTTTTATAATCCAATTGCACAATCTAATTTTATAATCTTGCCATTTCCCTTCTGTTTCCTTGCTTCCCCTTTGATCTACAAGTACAGATTTATAAACTGTTGATTCTTTATTTTCAAGAATATCTAATGTAAGAAGGGGAACGCCATCAGAAATCCCATTTCTGACTTGTCTTTTTCTTGACTAAATCATTCTTGTACTTCTGCTCTTCTTGCTGTTCATTTCTCTGTATCATCCCTCTGTTTGCTCCACAATAGCTGATAATGTTTCTACACCAAAAGCAAAAGTCATGCACTGCCCTTAACTCACACAGAGTTATGATCACAGAGTCAAAGAATAATGGTGGGAGCTATCTCATTCTATGTTTTACCCAGTGCAGAAGTTCCCTTTTCAGCCTCTTAGATTCAGCATTGTTAAGCCTTTGTGTCAACACCATATGACATGGGCTATTCAGTTTTGGAACCATTATCAAGTTACAACAAATCCTTTCCTATGGTGGATTATGTTTCCCTCTAACAGCTATTCATTGGTCCTGAGAATGTGGGCAATCCTTCTGTCCCATGTAAGCCTTTCTTACCCTGAAGATGCTCATCAAAATCCTTGATCAAGTCTCCTCCATTTCCTTTCTTTCTCTGAATTTTCCTTAGGTCATAACATCCAGACTCCTCTCCATTCCAGATCTCCCTTCTTCAAAATGACCTCCAGCTCCTCCATTCTCCTTCTAGAATAGGGGGTCCCCAATGTAGAATAGTCTCTGCCACAGGAGTGTCACCTTTCCTTTCGCACAACTGGTTGTAAGGAAAAGATTAATGAGTCTAGTTTTTGCCATCTCTGAGCATGATACAGAGGAAAGAAAATGGCTTTGGAACTAGCCTGATATGTGTTATTTTCCAACTTGTTATTTATAATCTTGAGACCATGTAGAAGTTTCTTTACCACTTACAACTTCCATAAAAATGGAAATAATAATACCTATCTCCTATGAGGATAACAAAAAAAAGCATATAAAGTGACTTGAAAAATACTAAGTTGGGGCTCTGTAAAAAATCCTTGCTTCCTGCATTTTCCCTTAGCTGGGGGAGCACAGAATAAAATGGCCTACCCACACACCATGAAGAACAAAATCCTAGCTTCTCCTGTGTTTCTCACATGGGCAGAAAAGTTCATGGTTAATGATTTTCTGTTCATCCAACTGATTTTTAGAGCCTTAAAAGGTAGGCTTGGGGGCTTACTGGCCACCTATATTCGTCGCCACACTTCCTATTTGTGTCCACTGATGCAAGGCTCCCTATTCGGTCTCGGAAGCAGGTATTGTCCGGCTCTGCAGAAGATCACAGAGGGGATAATTGTCAATTCTCTACTTCCCCAAAAGGGATTGGTCTCAACAGGCGTCAGCCACAGAAGAACGATGATTGCCATTGGCCCCCGCAACTTGAAGAAACAGTGTATGATGCTGCCATAAGAATTGATCGTCACAGGGAGAAGAAGTAGTGTACCAGTAATCAGGTAATAATGAGAAGATGGTTTCAGCTTTTCAAATGAATGTGGGGTCTCATCCTGGTTATGTCCTTAAAGGAGGCAAGTTGCAAATATTCTAAAAGTAGTTTTGCATATGTGTTGAACTCAATCCAATTTTAAACAAATCCATTTCTTATTGTATTTTTTAGTAGATGAAAGTCTCATTTTCCTCAGTGTTAACATAGCTTTAAACAGTTGTGCATTATGCAGAAAACCTATTATTCTATGCATGCCTTACCCATTGTGGAATATGGTGAAAATGACCCCAGAGCCATGTTAATAAACAGTACATGACATGCTCCTAAATTCCCTAGTGATGAAATATGCAAGCTATATTTTGATAATAACACTGAAATTTCTTTTCTGTCCATCAGCCCTTCCTCTGGGAACAATGTCACGCTCCCTTTCCCAATTCCGGAACAGACCTGGGTTTCACTATGCCAGAATGGAAAGAGTCTGAGGGTGGTGGTGGCCACATGGTGGCTCTGGGATTTTTGCCAAAGCTGTGCCTGACGTGGGCTCAGACAGAACCGTGTTCATCTGGGATTCAGGAAATGAGAGCAAGAAGATGCATTTACCCTCGGGCTATTCCTAAGTGACACCGGAACAGCTAGCCAGTTGAGTAAAAAATGTAGCCCTGACGCTTGCTTGGCAACAGGTTCTCCAAGCTCCTGTCACATTAGAACTGGACTTGGAAGGTACTCAGGACCTACACATGATCTATTGGGCACAGGAGACTACTTCCTGGCTAAATATATTGTTGTGATGACTTGAGTGGCTTGGTAATGATCAGTTTAAAATTTTGTGCAGACTACTGAACACTGTGTGCATATTTTTTCTTGCTTGTTTTATCTTATAGGTGTGAAGCAGTGTGGGTTATGGACAGAACTGTGTCTGAATCCTCTCATTTTGCTCTAAGAGGCTAAGGCTGTAGGCAACTTCCTTAATCTGAACATCATTTTCTCAATCCGTAACATGGACATAATGATATCTTTATGAGACCTTTATTATAGGTTTTTTAGGATTATACACACACACACACACACACACACACAGGATAATGGATAATAAAGGATAATACATATTACATAGAGGAACATATACATATGTATATTATATATACACATATATAAAATGTGTGTATTTATAAGTCTTTGTACATACACACACACACACGGCACGCACACGGCCTAACAACATGTCAAGCACATTTAAGGTATTCGATAAATTTTAGTTCCCTTCCAAATTCCCTTCTCAAATACCTAGAAATGAATTATAGTGGACTCGTGTCATACATGGAGTTTATTTAACTGAACTCAACTGCATGTACTTGAGAAAAAGTAGAGAGGGAGAGAGAGAAAGAGAGTCATTTGCCAGTATTCATTTTATTTCTTTTAATGCAGGGCACCAATATGCCCCCTAAAAATACTTGAGTCTACATTTTCTCCGGCAACAAGGAAATGGTCATGCTCTGGCCAGTAAGAGGTCTATAAAAGTCGCTAGGGAAGGCATTCGTACAGCCTGTGTGGGAGAAGGTACTTTTCCTCTCAGCTTTTTTGCCCTTCCTCCTTTACTGCCTGAAAGGTGAACGTGAAGCTCAAGCAGCCATCTTGATCTCATAAGGCTGTAAGAATGGAGACAGAGGCCAATACGCCAAGGGCAGCGGAAGGAAGAGCTAACAACCAGGTCTCTGGGTGCATAGCTGAGCCCCAGAAACTGCCCTAGACTGTCTGTGTTTCTTCTTCTTGCATGGAGCAAACTACATGCTTAAGCCGTAGGAGTATTTTTGTTTGACAGTGTTGTTAGTTGAGGCAAACACAATCCTACTGGAAACAGTAGATGATTCCGCCTGTGAGGGACCTGTGTGTCCTTTCAGTGATCATTTGTCCTGGAGCGAATGGGAGATATAATTCTGCCTTTCATAGTGTATGCCTCTCCCTGTGTTGCTCTCAGCCTAGATTTTAAGGTTTCATATTTTTCACACAGCTTGACCCCAATGCAAGCCAGGGGCTTCCTGAGTACTCCTCTGAGCCCTGAGGTTTGTGCTGCTACTGGAGGAAACTGTACCCATGTGGACTTGCTGAGCGATGCAAGTTGCTTTTCCAAAAACATTTTCTTGGGTAGTTTTCTCCATGTGGGACTCTGGCATCATGCTCTGACCTTAGACCTAACTCTCAGGTAAGAAGTAGAAATAGTACATCAACCTGGGTAGCTGAATTGGTGGTAGCTGGAGGCAGAGAACAAAGCTGGGATGTATGTGTGTGTGGGGGGGGTGGGTGTGTGTGGGTGTGGGTGTGGGGCGTGCACATGCACTTACCTCCATGCATCTAACTCCAAATGCATATAATTACAAAAATCTAAATCAAAGTGAATTTTTCTCACAAGATAAAAAATGAAGAAGTAGAACATATGCCCTAGTAAGCTAAAAAAGATCCAGTCGTGTTTTTTTGTGTATTAATGTAAGAAGTAAATAATTGTGGGGTGTGTGATTATAGGAAGACGAATGCTGAAATAAACAAAACACTACCAAAGATGCTGGGCGGAGGTGCAGAAATCACTAAAATATCATTTTTAACTGCGTTATTTTCCATGATAAAAATCCCTGATTAGGTTTCGTATATAAATATATGGAATCCTCATATTCAAAGTGTTGGAAATCATTCATTCCTCTAAACCTGAAACTTATTTAAATTCTTAACTCTTTTATTCAAGGTGACATCTCCATACAGTTGCCACTTCCAGAGCAATGTTGTTCAGAGAGCGATTTGTACCCCATTATTAGTCATGAAATCAATTCAGGTGATTGTGATTCTTGTTTAAGAATTAAATGGAGGGGCATCTGGGTGGCTCAGTGGGTTAAACCTCTGCCTTCGGCTCAGGTCATGATCTCAGGGTCCTGGGATCGCGAGGCCCGCATGGGGCTCTCTGCTCAGCAGGGAGCCTGCTTCCTCCTCTCTCTCTGCCTGCCTCTCTGTCTACTTGTGATTTCTCTCTGTCAAATAAATAAATAAAATCTTAAAAAAAAAGAATTAAATGGAATACGAAAGTACATTATTGTATTTTGTGGATACTATATTTTGTAGGTATTATATTTTGTGATGTTTGTTTTGATTTTATATAGGCATGCATGTGTTTAATGAATCCCAGTGTTTATTTCTTATTTCTTTGAGATTGCCCTCAAAAAGAAAAAAGACGTTTGAAAGCACTGTTTCAGAGGGATTGGTATGCACCCGTTACAAAATGGCTTCTACAGGAGGTGCTGAGGTTGAGCCTGATAGTAATTTGGATCTGTCCAACTGCTGACACAAAGAAGATGTTTGAGGTGAGATGCCTCAAGGATACTATTAGAGCATCTAGGAGCTGATCCTACACAGAACAGTTGGGGCTGCCACATTCTGGAGCTACTACTGACATGAACAGCTATATCTGGAATAGCAGACCGAAAGCCTACTTATTCTTTGACCTCATTCCTGTTAGTCATCTCAGAGTAAGTTACCAGGGAGGGGCAGAGAGATCAGGCCTTCTATCTGCGTGTTATCTAGGAAACACTTGTTTTCTATCCAAAAGAATTTCTAGAATCACAAACCACACAAAGGATCCGATTGTTAGAGCCTCAACACTCAATGCTCTTACTACTGTACTGCAGTATATTTATCCAAAAATGTAAGTGAAAAGTATAACATCATCAAAGAGGTAGAATAAAATAATACGAATAAACTTAAACTAGAATTACAGCTCCATTAGAAAATAAAATAGGGGCGCCTGGATGGCTCTGTCAGTTAAACTGACTGCCTTAGGCTTGGGTCAAGATCCCATGGGCCCTGGGATCAAGCCCTGCATCAGGCTCCCTGCTGAGCAGAGAGCCTACTTCTCCCTCTCCGTCTGCCTGCCACTCTGCCGACTTGTTCTCTCTCTATTTCTTTATCAAATAAAGAAATAAAATCTTTTGAAAAGAAAAGAAAATAGACCACTAACATCATGGCCTGGTATCTAAGCTTCATGGTTTAGTCCAAAACTCTACTTATATGATTTTTAAAAAATAAGTTATATATATCATGAGATTATAATATTATTAAACATAATGCTATGATGCTAACTCAGAATTAAGTGGATAGAAAAGCTAAACCAACTGAAGTGACCCTAAGAAATAACTCAGTCTTCAAATTTCCATCAGAACATACTTCAGGACAGTTCTGACACATATGAGGACAGTAAGTGCTGAATTAATAAGAGTGCATTATTGTATGTAGCATAAAACAGTTTTCCACCCAAAGCATCTGAATTCTAAATTAGCAGGATACAGGATTGATATACCCAAATTAATTGTATCTATAATACAGATAGTAACTGGAAAATGAAACTTAAGGAAAACCTTAATTATCCTTACAGTAACATCAAATTTAAAATGCTTAAGAATCAATTTAACAGAAGATATGAAAGATATCCACACTGAAACTTATGAAGCATTGCTGAGAAGTTCTAAATATTTAAATAAGTTCTAAAGAAGTGGTGAGAAATATCACAATCATTGATTGGAAGACAAAATAATGTTAATGATGGCAATTCTTCCTGTATTGATCTATAGATTTGAAACAATTACAATAAAAATCTCAGAAGGCAGTTTTTAAAAGAAATTTACAAGCTAATTCTAAAAGTGACTTGGAAAAATGAAGGCGGTAGAAGAGTCAAAACAATTTTGAAAAAGGATAGAGCGGGAGGATCTACAATAACTAATTTCAAAACTTAATATAAAGCTACTGTGATTAAGAATGTTGCATTTTTAATGCCATATTTGCATAGGGATAGACAAATACATCAACGGAACAGATTAGAGCATCCAGTTACAGACCCACAAACACATGGTCCATTGATTTTCAAAAATGTCCAAGGTGTTTCAATGGGAAAGTAACTTTTTTCAATTAATTTCACATCATAAACAAAAATTAACATCTAAACATAAAAGCTAGAACTATTTTTTCTTCATGTGTATGGGACATGTTTGTTCTGTATTTCACTGATTTCCCTTTACTCTATTATTTTTTTTTATTTATGTTAACTGGAACTTATTTTTCTAATTTGTTAGTGTTTATAGTATTCGGCTTTAACTTATCCAAGTACGATCAAGTGAAAACGAACCACTTTCAGTATAGTATAAAAGTCTTAAACTAGGGGCGCCTGGGTGGCTCAGTGGGTTAAAGCCGCTGCCTTCAGCTCAGGTCATGATCCCAGGGTCCTGGGATCGAGGCCCACATCGGGCTCTCTGCTCAGCAGGGAGCCTGCTTCCTCCTCTCTCCTCTCTCTCTGCCTGCCTCTCTGCCTACTTGTAATCTCTCTCTGTCTGTGTCAAATGAATAAATAAAACCTTTAAAAAAAAGTCTTAAACTAATTATACTTTTAATTTTTTCCTTCCAGGCTATGTGCTATTAATGTGACACATTTAATTTTTATGCATATTATAAATCTGCAGTTTGTTCAATATTATTTTTCTTTAAAGAGTAAATTATCTTTTTAGAGAGATAACAAAAATTAAATAGGCTATATATTTATCCTTATAGTTATTATTGCCAGTGTTCTTCATTTCTTTATATAGATTTGTATTTCCATTTGGTATAATTTTCCTTCTGTCCGAAGGATGTTCTTTAGTATTTCTTGTTGGTCATAAATTATTTCCATGTTCATTTGTCTGGAAAAGTCTTTATTTCACTTTCATTTCTGAATGATATTTTGCTGGTTATAGAATTCATTTTTGTCTTTCAAGATTTTTCAGTTCATTTTTTTTCTCTCAGTACTTTCAAGATGTTCCACTGTCTTCTGGTTTTATTGTTTCTCAGAAGAAATGGCATATTCTTACGTGTTTTATGTGTTGGCATCCTAATCTTAGTTCCTTACTATATGATGTCTTTTTTCATCTGGCTGCCTTTAAGGTTTTTTTCTTTATCCCTAATTTTTAGCAATTTGATTGAAATTGAAGTGCTTTGGTGTAGGTGTTTTCTTCCTGTTTCCTGTGCTTAGAATTGTTGAGCATTTTGGATACGCGGATTCACAATTTTCAACAAGTTTGGAAAAGTCTTAGCTATTATTTTTTCAAAATTTTTCTGTATCCCCCACTTTTCTTCTCCCCTTTGGAACTCAAATTATCTACATGTCAGGTAATACGGAGTTGTTCTACAGGCCACAATGTACTGTTTGATTTGAAATTTTTTTTTTCCTGTGTTTTATTTTGGATCGTTTCTGTTGCTACATCTTCAAGTTCACTAATATTTTCTTCTGCAGTTCTAATCTATAGTTAATCCTATCCAGTGCATTTTTTTAATCTCTCACATTGTGGTTGTCATCACAAAAGTTTGATTTAGTTTTTATACTCTCCCTTTCCTTTCCTTAACCTTTCAAATATATGCAGTATTTATTCCTTATGTTTTAATGTCTTTGGGTGCAAATTTTAACCTCTGTGTCACTGCTGAATCAGTTTCACTTGACTGAGTGTTGACATTGACGGTCCTATTTTCCTGCTTCTTTGTGTATCTGGAAATACTATATTGGACATCAAACACTAAACTTTTACCTTGTTGTTTTTTTTTTTAAAGATTTTATTTATTTATTTGACAGAGAGATATTACAAGTAGGCAGAGAGGCAGGCAGAGAGAGAGGAGGAAGCAGGCTCCCTGCTGAGCAGAGAGCCCGATGCGGGCCTCGATCCCAGGACCCTGAGATCATGACCTGAGCTGAAGGCAGAGGCTTTAATCCACTGAGCCACCCAGGCACCCCAAACTTTCACCTTGTTATATGATTATATTTTTGTGTTCTTACAAATATTCTTGAGCTTCATTCTGGAATGCAGTTAAGTTACCTAAAAAAAAACTGTCCCTTTCAGGTCTTCTCTTCAGATTTATTAAGCAGGACCAGTGCGTGGCTCATACCAGGACTAACTGTTTCCCACCCTTAAGACAAGACCCTCTGTGTATATTCTAAGCCATACTCTGAGTCATAAGGCTTTCTAGTCTGGCTGTGGTAATAGGCCCTAGTCCTAGCCATGTGTCACCACTGCATACAGTTAGTCTTATTTCTTTCCCTAGTCATAGATTGTTTCTGTACATGTATGCACAGATAAGTATTCTGCTGAATATTCAAAGGGCACCCCCTGTAGGTCTCCAGGGTTTTCTAAACTCTAGTACACAATCCAATGAATTCTAACCACTTTGGCCTTTCTGAACTTTCAGCTCTGTTTTCCCAACACAGGGAGTCTTTCAGGTTCCTTCTGATTTCCTCATACCTGGGTTTTAGCCTGGAAATTGTTTCAAGGCATTAAGATGAAGCAATTATCGGTCTCATCTTACCTGTTTCCTATCCATAGGGATCACTCTCCTTTATTGCCTGATGTCCAGTATCTTCAAACCATTGTTTGATTTGTATTGTCTATATTTCTAGTTTATTCAGGAGGGTATTTATGGTCCCTCAGTTTTGGCTGGAAAGAGAAGTCCTCCCTCCACTGGATTTTTCTATGCCCACAATGCCTACTGCAGTGTTCATTACGTGTTTGTTAAATGAAAAAGTTCATGGTGAAAATTTCAATATCAACAGTATACGATATTTCACTAAGCAGGGACTATTGGAAGCAAAAATAGTATTCATTTGCAGAATAAGACCTAAGAGCTAAGAAATGTTTCTACCAGTTGGTGCAATATTCAGATCTCATTAGGCAGGAAAACTTCACAAAAACTGGCAAGGAATATTTCTGCATACAAGATGAAGAGAAAGCCTTTTGTACCTGAGAGGAAAATTTTTCTGGGAAAATGAGATGCGTTACCCTTGCTTTTCCTCCCTGTTTCATGTTAATAACAGTTATACATCTCCAACAAAAAAGAAGCAGAGTTGAATGAATTTTCTCAGGATCTAGCACACAAAAAATACAAGCGCAAAACAGGAATAGCCTCTATTCAATTTCTGTACAGTATCTTCAGATACATGAAAGTCAGCCTATAACAAGTACCAGTTCTTTTTAATTCTCTCTCTTCTATCAGCCCCAGCAGACCTTTCTAACTCGGTATAAGGACAGTCCCTTCCAGCATCTTAAAATATAAAAGGTATGTGAGATTTTATGCAAGCTGAATAACCTGAATTAAAATTATGGTCTAATCTTCTAATAAATCTTCTTGGTACTAAGGGTCTTAGGTCAGTAAATGTGTTAATTCTGACTAAACTTAACCTTAAACTGTGAAGCTTTGGCAGGCACCATTTGTGAGCTAGGAAGTAGATCTGGAACCATGAACTGCACTTTTAGTGATGAATGTAGTATTTATTTAGCCAGACCATATGGGGACTAGAGCCTCATATTGCTACAGAAATAATGAATGCTAATATTCACAAAAAGTTTCCAAGTTTTACTTTTATTTGTTACACTGCTATATTTGGCCTCATACTTTGAGGAGGAAGATATTTTATTACAACCCTTTTGGCTAAGAGCAGAGAATAGAAAAGGCTATTTTAGAGTGTCTTGGGAGAATGGCCTGTTACCTGTCCATGGCAGGGAAGGACAGCTGTTGCCTATTTTTTTTTTTTTAAGTTAAAATTCGGTGAGCTGCTCAACTTCTAAAGGTCTTGGGGTTTGATGTGTCTGGAAGGCTATGGTCCCACAGCATGACTGTCTCGGGGACTGTCGTTAGTCCAGCTATAAACTCTCTCAAATTGTCAGTTACCTTTTTGGGTTTGCTATTACAGACTCGGCTGGAAGCAGCTTGCTGGTTTGACTGCACCATCAGGCTTTAAGAAGTTCATTTCTTATACCTTCCATAGGTCATCAGAAAAAAATCCAGAGGTGGTGTCCAGAAAAATTTGTTAGCTGGCAAAATGAAACTGGTCATTCTTTCTTTGAGTCCACTAAAGGGAGGTTCCACCCTCTGACTTCAGAATCTTCTAAGGTGGATCACAAAAAATGCTCAAAGAGAATGATCTCCAAGAGGAGTAGGGGTGGTGATTGGATAAAGAAAATTTGTTTATAGTTGTTGAACTTACTTTTCTTTTGGGGTTGCAGCTACCACTGCAAAGCCTTCCCCAATTCATTAGTTGTATAAATATTTATTGAACACTTTCTATATGGCAGACACTTTATTTAGTGCTGGTGATCATGAAACAGAACTGGTCCCTGCCTTTACTGACCTTACAGTCTAACAGAAGTGCTATTTAAAAAAAATTAATTGATTGCAGTCATGACAAATGTTGTAGAGAAATATAGGGTGCTGCGAAGCCTAAAACCAGAGGAGATTTGAGTTAGTGATAGTCACAGTTTTCCTGAGGTTGGGCCACATGGGCTGAATTTTGCATAATGAGTAATGAGTCAGCCATATGACAAAGACTGAGGTCTTTTTTCCTTTCCCTCCCAATGGCACCAAAGTTGCCTGAAAAAATTCAGCACCCTTACACCTGAAAAGGAGATTTATGTACAGAAGTACAAGGTCCATGTATCTGATGTCAGCTGGTCAGCCTCATTACTTGAGCATATGCTAGTAACCTGGGCTGCATACTAAGCAAGAGAAGATGAGAACAAAGGGATGTATGAATCAGTTATGAGCTCAGCACAAAGGTGGACCTTATATGAGATTTCCTATTAAAATAGCAAAAATATTATGCAGTAGATGAAAGTATCTCCACTCGATCAATAAAGGCAATAATACAGAAAGAGTCGAAGCTCTTGCTCTATAGTCACAGAGAGCAGTAGTTTGATAGCATTCAAACCCAGATCTCCAGTTTTTCTCTATTGCCCCCCAGAACTGCAAGGGAAATGGGGCATCGTGTCCATCCTCGATGTTAATGACTTAGTTAATACCCCTAAGGGAGACTAATAGTCAAGAATTTATTTAGTTGTTTTTTGTTTCCCTCACTTGACTGAAAGTCCAAACAGGGTAGGACCAGTTATATGCTTTGTTTGCTGCTTTCTACCCTGTGTTTTGCACATTGTATGGCAAGAAGTAAACATTCCATAAATATTTTTATATACATGAATGGATTTAAAGACAAACAGGACAATCTAGAAGTGAAGAAACTTCTATAAACAAGTAAATGTAACATAAGGTAAAAGATGATAATACCAATAAGAGAAATTTGTCTCTAATGCTATCGGAGTTCAGAAGAAGAAGACATTTCTTCTGCCTGGAGGAATCAGGAAATCCTTCATGGCATCTGACTCAGTCTTGAAAATAGGTAAAACTTGGGTGAGCACAGATGAGAATAAACATGAATGACAAAGAAACAGGATGACCAAACATACGGAGACAGGAAATCTAAGAGCATGTATAGACAGCTGCAAGGAATTTAATCTGAAATTTAGTGTGGCATGAAAGAAAATTCTGCAAGTTTTGACTGAAAAATCTCCAGACTGTAAAAAGCCTGGATTCCCGTTTGGGAGAGAAGATGTGACCGTGAAGTCATACCCCAGAGGAGAGGAAATAATAGGTGTTGTTTGGGGTATCTGTTGCATCATAACCAACTACCCCAAAACTTAATCTTAAAACAATTATTTAGCCCACGAATCTGCAATTTGAGCAGGGTTCAGAAGGCAGTCTCTGTTTCACAGGCACTAACTAGAGTGGTTTCAGGAGTGGAAATCAATTGGAATCAATTAAAGGCTCATTTATTTGCATGTCTGAGGGTTGATGTTGGCTCCAACTGGAACCTGAACTTGTCCAGTGGGGTTGTCAGTGGGAGCACTTTGCTGTGTCTTCTCTCTGTGTCTTAGGCTCCTTGGGTTTCAAGAGCAAGTGTCCAGAGAGGATCAGGTGGAAGCTGTGTTGTAACAGTCCCAGGAGTCACATAGTGTCACTTTGTTTGTAGCCACAGGGGCCGCTCAGATTCAAGGAGAGGGAACAAGAGTCTACTTCTCATTGGGAGGAGGATCAACATCACATTGTGAGCAGAGCCAAGTGGGATGGATGTGTTTGTTGGTGTAGCCATCCTTGGAAGATACAATTTAGAAGTAGGTTCTGTTGCAAGTCTTCTGGATACTATAGGGTAAACAGAGGTACAGAAAGATCTCCCCGTACCCCAGAGCGTGTACAATGTATTGGCGGCAGGGAGTGCAGTTGGAGGATTGGGTCAGGAGTAAGCCATGTGTACAATTACAGGAGTCCATACACGGTAAGTACTTGCTCTGGTCTGCAGGGACCATGCTAATGAGAGGAAGAATCCACTCTTGTTTACTTAGTGACTCACAAACAAGCCTGCATACGTTTAAGACACTCGATCTAAGATTTAGTGAACAATAAAATCTGTTGTTGAAACAAAGGACACAGATGTGTATCAGTCAAGTTCTAAGAACTCTCTGGGCAAATGTGACTTGCTATTCTGTGGACCACATTCAACCCTGTCCAACATTTGGAATGCTGGGTCAATATCCCTAATCCTACTTGTACTTCTCCAGAGTAAGACAGAGGTACAGAGAAACCCCTGTTAGACGCTCAGATTGCTCAAACCTCTGAGCACAACAATTTTCAAACATTTCCCCTGTAGCTTCAAATCCTGCGGGTGTGGATACATGACTGCTTTCCTGGGGGACCTAAGTCAAGCCCAAGGTATGTGAAATTCATATGCCTACCTAGGTTACTTAATTCCCTTAATGTCCATGTTATTTCAAAGTTCCTTTCTCTCTTATCTCATGGTATCTCTTAACTCATTCTAATGTAAGTGGAGCTGACAGCTAGAGAACTCAGAAGAATCCTCATAGGTCTAGTAGAAAACAAAGCAATGGAAGGAAAAAACAACTGAATGAGCACGTGTCAGGTGTGGACAGAACTGGGCCACCAGTGCTTATGAAGGTGGGATGGAGACCAAGGGGCACAGCGATGCCAAGAGAAGTCTGTGGGGAGGAGGCATGTCTGGGTTTAACGTGTCCAGTTCCTTGACAGTTTTGAGTCTCTGCGCAGGAAGCAGATTTAAAACAAGTATATGAGAAAAATCCTGACCCTGCAGGTGGTTACTCCCTGGGCTCACCATAGCGGTCAGGTGGGTTCACCTTCTATTCAGGCCGTGTCTTTGTTGTGTTCCTTAGCTTTCACCCAATAACTGAATCCTCACTCCAGGGTCACTCTCCAGCATGTGTGGCTGTATAAAGGTGGCAGCACTGACCAGCTGTTGTCTGGGAGGCTTTAACCCACTGAGCCACCCAGGCACCCTACTAAGCACAAACTTAACTGGACACAAGTCTGGCCTCAGCGGCTTGGGTTTGGTGCCCCAGGGACAAGGAGATGGGCCAGAGACTGAGAAAGGACAGTGGAACCAAGAGTGGGAGACATGAACTCTCGCTCCGTGTCCTCAAGTAACCAGCAGGAGGACAAGAAAGAGTGCCCTCATCTGATCAGGAATATCCCCACCCCGTTCTCTCCACCTTTTAGACTTCTTGTAAGACCTCAGTGGCAGCGCAGAAGAAAGCCTCTTTTGTGAACTACAAAATGATATATGGAGGAAGGCATTAATTAATGTTGACATCTTACCCCCTATTACTACTGAGAAGATACCTCAGATGCAGGATGGTGGGTCAATGGATTAATCTTCCCATACTCTATTCAAAAGCAAATTCTGACACTTAATGTGAGATCTATTTTTTTCCTTCCTTGATAGAAATTAAGGGGAAAAAATGAGGAGGATGGCTCTTTTGAAAGATTTGCCTGTACTCTTAACTCGTTTCAAACCCCAGCTTCAAAAGCAGTGAGTTGTTTCATTTAATCAGCGAGGAAGCACGTCTCACAAAAGGCAGCTCCCTGAAGGGCAAGCTGCTCAAACACCGTTTCCATGGTTGCCTGCTGCAACAGTAGTTTTTACTGAAGTAAGCATTGCTAATTTTAGCCGCGGATTAGCTGGAAAGCAAGGAAGAAATAGATGAAAGGCAATTTTTACCTGAGCCACATGAGCCCCAGAGAACTTTTACTAAGATAGAGATGCTACTAGAAAAAGCAACGACGTAACTCCAATGCCTTGGGGACATTCATCAACTGCTCTCCATCAGCACCTGGTCCAAGGAGGGAGATACCATTTTCCTGAATCAGGAAGAAATGGAAACTCAGTGGTGAAATTATTTGATGCGGATCATTACAGCCCACATATGAAAGTGGAATATCACCCCAGTAACCTTAGTTCCCAGCCTGGCTCCTGGTCCCAGGCCCTTCCATCAAAGAAATGATATTTGCTTTGAGGACTAAGCTATTTTGAATGCTGGTTTCAGTAAGCTGTCTCATGGTGGGAGTTGAAATAAAGATCTGCATAGGAAGGATGGGAATTAATATCTATAATAATATTTCTTTGATTTTGAAAAAGACATTAAGGTAAAAACCAGCAATACTCAGATGCTGGTCCATTCATAAAGAGGCCGATAAATGATCTACAAAGAAGTCACAGAGAGGCAGATACATTCCTTATGACCTCTACTGCTGTATCTTATACAAGCAACAAATCCTCTAGGCAATAATGGATTGCTCAAAATGCATTTGGAATTGTCCAGTTCCTGGCATGGGATGCAGATGTAATACCTGTGAGATCTCTGAATGAGGAGGGGGTGAGCCCTTGTGAACAGCGGCTAGAGAGCCAAGTCAGGCCCCTGTGGGTCCTGTCCGGCTGCCTTGGCAATTCCTGGTGGGTCCCAGTCCCAGATCCCCCAGGCTCGCTCCCTGGGGTCAGTGGCTGTAACCCTGAGAGAATAATCTAGTCACAGTTGGCCTTCTGCAAATCTCAGAATGCTCTGTTCCCCCTCCTTTCCTCACTCCTTCTTTCAGACTCTCATTTGTACTAAGGTATAGAAAACTAATAAAAGCAGTATTACCCTGTAGGAATTTTGTTCTTCTCAATAATCTAAGCCAGAAGCTAAAGGAGTTATTGGCAATTTTAGCAGTAGGGGAAGAGAAGTGTTTTTGAAAATTCTTCTGAGACACGGACTGGTTTCTGCCCCAGGAAAGATGGCGGGCTCTTGAGGGAGGGGGCAAAGAGGGACAGCCACAAGCTGCCCTTCCCCAGGGATTTCTCAGGAGCCAGCAAAATTCTGATCCAAGAATCCAATGGGATTCCACAAGATCTCTCAAGAGTGGAATGACACTCCTTACAGGGAACCTAGGGAACACCTCAAACATAGTGTCTCTGCAGACTGCGTCCCCACGTGGATTTATTCCCAACATGCGAGGGCTTCCCAAGCTTCTCTCTTGTCCCCAGGTGCCATGTGATTGACACATGGGGTTCATATATTCAGCTCAGAGTGTGATGGAGTCCAAGAAAAAGTTCTTCCTGAAGGAAATAATATCTGAACAGGGTCCTACACAGTTAACGAGCTCAATCTGAGGAAGAGGAAAGAAAAAGCATTCCAGGGAAGAGAGCCTTCAGAAAGGCAGGACACGGGAGAATAGGACTCAGCCATAAGGAAGACTGAAATCTTGGCAATTGCAATAACACAGGTGGAACTTGAAAGCATTATGCTAAGTGAAATAAGTCAGAGAAAGACAAATACCATATGATCTCACTTATATGTGAAATTAAAAGAAAAAGTTCGTAGACACAGAGAACAAATTGGTGGTTGCCTAAGGCAGGGCGTGGGCAAAATGGGGGAAGGGGTCAAAACTCTCAACTTCCAGTTATAAGACAAGTAAGTCATGGGGATGAAATGGACAGCATGATGACTGTAGTTAACAATGCTGTCGTGTATATTCGAAAGTTGCTAAGAGAGTAAATTGAAAAGTCTTCATTGCAAGAAGAAAATTTTTGTTAAGCATGTGTGCTGATGGATGTCAACTAGATTCAGCCGCGGATTAGCTGGAAAGCAAGGAAGAAATAGATGAAAGGCAATTTTTACCTGAGCCACACTGAGCCCCAGAGAACTTTTACTAAGATAGAGATGCTACTAGAAAAAGCAATGACATAACTCCAATGCCTTGGGGACATTCATCAACTGCTCTCCATCAGCACCTGGTCCAAGGAGGGAGATACCATTTTCCTGAATCAAGAAGAAATGGAAACTCAGTGGTGAAATTATTATAAATATCCAGTCAATGACATTTAGAGAGAAAAATATTTGCATCAAGAAACGTAAGGATGAGGCATCACAGTATCATAACATGATGACTGTCCAGGCTACATGAGTAGGTCTCCAGTTCCAAGTAACAAAAAGCCCACCCATATTAGTTTAAGGAGAATATGGGCTTCCCAAAGTAATGACGGAATGACAGGAACTCCAGAGACTTGTAAACCCTCAGGACACCCTGTCCCTTTCACACCTCCTTCATAGACTCCATTTTCTTGGGCCGGCTGCCCTTAGAACCCATGGCAACAAGCACCCCAAGACTTCCATCTTTCAAGCCTCATCACCAGAAAAGAGAGTTCTTGCCTTTCTGAAGGCACGTCTGTGGGTCAGGATGGATGCTGGTCTTCAAAGAACAGTGACTATCACATATGGCCTATTTTTCTCATGATTCCCCATGTAACGTGAGTGTGTGATATTTATATACATAGATATGTATAAATGATTAAATTACAACAATTTAGCAGGAGAAACTTTAGCCTCATTTGCTGCCCATGAGGAGCTGGGAACAATTTTTATGGTGAGACACAGAATTCCGTATCTCTCCAATTTCCAAGTGACAGAGGAATGACAGATAACTTCAGAACCATGCTCAAGTCCCACCTGAGGATGGCCTATACTGGTTTCATACATGTACTTCAGAATTTAAATTAACCATGTGAGGAAAACAGATCATCCTATACGACCAGAGAAGCACATTCTAGTGTTTTCCAACTGCAGGACTGGCCCAGGAACTGCAGGACAGTAACAATAAAAAGGTGTGTGCTTGGAGCCAGGTACACCTGGGTTCAAACCTTCCTTCTTGCACTCACTATACGGCTTTGAACAAATTATTAACCTCCCTGGGATATTTTCCATATCTGAACACAGAGATAATAAAATCTTTTGTTGGGGTTTGAAGTGACTAAAAATCCTAGATCTTATAAAAGTCCAAGAGGCTGTGGGCTGGTGTGTGGACACTCACTGAGCTGGTGGCATGAAGAAACATAGCTGTCAGCTATGAAGTCCACAGAGTCCAAAGGGCAAGTCAGAGAGAAGTTACAGCTCAGGGGTCTGAGGCCACTTTGTGCAAACTGTAAACGTATAAACACAACAAAATGGAAAAACCCAGACCAACAGATGTCTAGTCATACCACAAATCAGTCAGAGCACTCTTCTCCCATGGAGAGAAACAAGTGAGGGATAGAAGAACGGACTTACATTATTTTCTGAGAATTCTGGGAGGCGTAAGTTCTTATTTTGACAGGCTGAGGCAGAAAAGCAAGAAGAGCTACCTAGCAGTTTGCCCTACATCTGGCTTTCAGAGTTGGAATGAGGATTAGATTATATAATCAAGTCTATTTTATAAAAATCCATGCTCTCTTATAAGGCGGAGATCCTGAGAAGCATCTCAGCCGTAGTAAACACAGAATGACATATCATTGTCTTTGGGTTTCCTCGTCCTCTGATTCACTTCCATCTAGCAGCGGTCCACCTGCCGTTCTCACAGACTCGCTTCACCTTCGCGTCTGAACAGGGGTAAAGGCAGGCAGGGGAGGGAGAAGAATGGAAGGGCCGCAGGCTGGCTTCTTTACGGTCCACTCCTTAATCTCCTGGGTGCGTGGTTCATGGTTGTGACGGGAAAGAAAAGGCAGAGGCGGCCATTGCAACACCCCAATCTTAAATCTTATATTAAAAAAGCTTTCAGAAGGAAAGAAAGAAGGACTTAAATAAAATCCCTTGCCAAGAAGAGTTGCACTGAAGCTTGACAATGGAACTGAGGGCTAGTAATATATTTGGGGTTACAGCAAGAGTCCTGAGATACAAATGTGTTCATTTTATCTTCTGGTGTCTTACGTTCAGATAACTGAATGGTTCAGGGCATATATGTGCAAATTCTCATACAGAAAAAAAGTCATAACCTAAAGCACACTCAGATCAGAGTTATCCAACTGTTTTTTTCCCCAAGGGAGAATGACCAAACATTCCAGTTTTAAAGTGAAATTTAAATGAGAGCAAAAGACTCGAAGAACAAAGTGTAATTGCATTTCTGAATAGCATAATTAAAACTTTAAAAACATTTGAGACTAACAAGTACCCCAAATCCAAGCTGATTTCAAGAACTAATCAACATGAGATAATATAGAAAGCTTCAGTTGAGAACATCAAAAACTAATAGGATTTGAAATGTAAATACCAGGGATTTGTGTATATTGCTTGATTTGTTTGTTTTTCAGTGGGAACAAAAAGTACAGCTTCTGACTTATTTAACATCCCTAAAATATTTGCCTGGTGCCTACGGTAACCCAGATGGTACAGTAAGTACTGAGGACATTGTGTCTTGCCTCTTTGTTATGTTTTTCTGGAGCTAGAGAGGGAACAGCAGTAATGCAGGATTCGGAAGAAGCACAGCATAAAGGGATCGGATTATACTTCCGGGTCTCACACCTGCCCCTAACAGAGAGTATCACCCAAGAAATGTTGGCAGTAACCACCAAAGCAGTAACAAAGGCAACAACAACAAAGAGTAGAGGGGAAAGACTTTACATCCAAGAGCCCCAGACAATAGGACTGGGGAACCTATGGCCTCTGGAGTTGCTTTTGGCCTCAGATTAATTTTAATTCTCATGTAGAATACGTGCAAATTTGTAACATGTAAATAAAGGAGAAATAATTATGTGGAGAAAAAATTATGTGAATATTATTCAGCCTTAAAAAAAGATATCCTGCCATTTGCAACAAATGGATGAACCTAGAGGACATTATGCCAAGTGAAATAAGTTAGTCACAGACAGATACATACTGCGTAATTCCACTTATATGAGTTATCTAGAAGAGCCAAACTCCTAGAAGTGGACAGTAGAATGGTGTTTGCCAGGGACTGGGGGAAGGCGGAAGTGAGGCATTGTTCAATGAGTACTACAGTCTCAGTTATTCGAGGAGAATAAATTCTAAAGAATTATTGTAGTATAACATAGTATCTACTGTTAACAGTACAGTATTGTGTTCTTTGAAAAATCTTAAGACAACAGACCTCATGTTAAGTGTTTTTCTCTTACACACACACACACACACACACACACACACACATAAGAACATAAGAAAAATTCTTCGAGGTGATGGATCTGTTCAGGACCTTGATTGTGGTGACAGTTATCATGGGTATATGCATGTGTGCAAACTCATCAGGATGTGAGTCTTCAATGACAATGTATGCAAATTTTTGTGTATCAGCTATAGCTCAGCAAAGCTAAAACACAGGCTAGAAAAAAAAATGATTAGTGTTGTCTGGGAAAAAGAATGTTTCCAAATGGTGAAGTGTTCACTGGAACATTGAAGAGTGGTTACAGGCGGTGCTCACCCGTTCTCAATATTTTCAGGCCAGGTGAGGAAGGTCTGTCCAAGGGCTGGTTCCATGCTGCTGTCTCCCCCTCTGTAGGTTTCTGGATTTCTACTTCCCTGTACTGTGTCCTTGCCTCTGGATCTCCCTTTGCGGTGACCTTCTGCCCTGTAGTCTTTTTCCCCTGAGTAGTATCTCTGTATCTCACAGAGATGCGTGTACATGTAGGTAGAGGTATATTTGCACACATGCATCTATATGGATATATATTCATTTTCTCTCCCGTAGTCTCTTTCTTTTTCTTCTCCATTTTCTGTGGCACAGAATTGAAAAATGTATTTTGTATTTCTTGAATAGTAAAATTTCTTGAATATATCTTGTGTTTCTGGAATTATTCTGAAATTTCTTAAAGATGATAGGAAGTTGTTTAAATTTCTCTGTGATTAAAAAACAAGAGCAAAGAAACAGGGTTGTCACCTGCCTGGCATCTGGCTGACTGCACGTGTGGACGTGTGTGTGTGTGTGTGTGTGTGTGTGTGTGTGTGTGTGTGTGTGTGAGAGAGAGAGAGAGAGAGAGAGAGAGAGAGGGAGATATGAAGGGAGGATAATGATTAAAGTTAGAGCAAAGGCCTTGAGCAGAAAACACATTCCTCATTTCTGTTACAGAAAGCAGCAGTTTCTGTCTTACCCCCTCATTCTAACTCCAAGTAAAGAACAGAAAAATGAAGAAAGCAGATTATAATTACAGTTCTGCAGACTGTAGTATCTTATTGATATGTTACATTAACTCTTTCTTTCTGAAACTTGGTTCTAATGTTTTATTTGCTTTTTCTCCAGAGAGAGAGAAAAAATCCTCTTGTCAGCTTTATAAGCTACCTAAGAGTTAACAGGTTTTCTGAAATATTTATTAAAAAATTAATTAGCGAATATCGTATATTTATAGAAGATATGACTGGATTCTTGCAAGTTCACTTGCTCTCTTTCAATATTTAAAAATAAACATAAGGCTGGCTGGAAGAGTGTGGACATGGATTACCAGTAAGAGATTTTTTCTCTAGCTATTGGAAATACTTATTATAAAGCCTCAGTGAACTATAACTTAGGCTGCATTTTAATTAGGCTTCAATGTTTTCTTTCTGAGGATGGCATCTGGAGAACAATCTGGCTTCATTTCCCATAAAAAGATGCCTTTTGTGGGCTGATATTTCAAAATACACCTCGGAGTCATTAGAAAGCAGAGCGAAGTTATCAGCACCCAAAGTTGTCTGTGGTCATCAAATGGGAGAGAGTTACTTTTGGGAAAATCATCCATATCAACTATCAAGGTGAGGCTGTAGCGACATGGCATGAACAAAGCTTTTCTGGCCCATCCTGACAAAACCTTCAATGGTAATTGATATAACTGTCTGTCAGAATCCCGCCTTCGGTTGCAGACAGAATGGACCAGATCGGGGGCCAGGACGAGGGGTCGATAATCCCCCCAACGGCAGGCCACTTCCCTATCTAAAAGTGTTCAAGGCTTTCCCATCGCTTAGGATAGAGAAGAAGCTTGTTCCCCGGTGATCTGGGTCCTAACCAACCTCTTTTCTCACCACTCATTCTCTCAAGCTTTTGTTTAACTCCTCAGGTCATCTTTTTCTCTAATTCATTGGTCTTCGATGACTCTAATTTCCTGCCTGTACAATGTCTCCTTACTCCTTCTCTTGCCTTCTTCCCACTGTCTGGCTTAACCTCCCAGGTTGGTTTAAATGTCTCTACCTTCAGACGTCTCCTCTTATCTCCAACCTTCATGTCTGTTCCCCCCACCCGAATGCTTCCAGAGCCCCTCACCACAGCATTTCACACTGTTGTAATTGCTCATCTCCTCATGTGCATGCCCCTCTGGGTGAGAAGCACTGAGAAGATGTTGTCCTCAGTCTTGCACAGCATTGTGTCCAAAGCACCACCATAAGTACTCAATATATATTTTTTTCAAATGAACAAATTTCCGATCATGTGAGGTGGTACCAGTATTAGGGAATTAGGGGTGTGGCGGGTGGACAGAAAGGGTCATAAAGAAGACTGAGCAGAGAGGTATGGCCCAGTAGAGTATATATTAGGTAGATCTCTAAGTAGTACAAGTTAAGGGCTGCAGGTGGGTGTGCCTGAGATGACCCAAGTCTGCATGCAGGGATCTGGCTTTGAGCTTCAAGTACTTAAGTATGGAAATTAACATTCAGAACCCTGAGTCGTGTCTTTAGGAAAATTTTCCAATGCAAGGGAGAAGTCCAGTCCCACCCAAAGCAACTTATATGGCTCAAGATACTCAGGTAGAGACCCAATTACTGGAATAGGCATTTAATATAAATGTTCAGGCATCAAGAAGAGGTGAGAACATATCTATTAGGCCTGAAGTACAAGGTCAGAGTGGGGCCAGAACAAGGTGGAAAATGTAGACCCTAGTTCCTAAGACTCAGGAAAATAATTGGTTCTAGAGCCTGAAGGAAAGCTGGGCCTGTGAAGGCTGGAGAGCTCCTAAAATGTTGATCCAAGAGAGGTGAGGACAAGGACCAAGGAGGTCCTTATACCCGGGAAGTCAGGCAATTCAGTCCCTAGGGAGGCCAGATCGGCTAATGGGGCTGCATCACTAGGCACCCGGCACAGACAATCACCGGGCAAGCCTCTTGGAAGCTGGCGGGAGGCAAAGCCGGGGCCGACCTTCAGTGCGCCCTGCATTCACTGTTCCCTCAGAGGGTTTTCTGACTAACCCCAGGACCAAACTGATGGCAGAGGACATGTGTCCTTCTCAGCCCTGCATGGTGGTGCCTTTGCCAAACCCACTCTGTAATGCACATTCCATATCTGATTCGGTCGGAGTCATCACACCAGTCAGGGAGCTACTCCACGGTCTAAGGATTTCCGTGGAGCAGAACTTGTTCGTGATATTTTTCTGGATGCCGTTCTGACAGCTACCGTTTCTACCAAGTTTCCAAGTCATAGCTTCCGTAACAAAAGCCAAAAAGGAGTCATCGAGACAATTGGTTCCACAACCAAAAATAGTCAGACATTTCAAAGAATTAGGAAATTCATAGTAATAACCTTACAGAGAGTTTTGTCCAGGAAACGATTATTTCCTAACATGGGAACTAGATCCTAGAACTGGATCTGACTCAAACTTCACATATTTCTTCTTCATGTTGACATATTTTCCTTTCAAGATAAAGAAAGGGAGCACCCTGAACAGTAACGAAAGCCGGTGCATTCTGAGCAGCCAGGCTAGTAAAAGAGCTACTTGATTTAAGATTTCCAAAAAAAAAAAAAAGTCCTGCTAGATGTTCAACAGTTGGAATGTAAGCCACAGATTTTGTGTCTTGAATACTGATGTTCTGCCTCTTCACCAGCAGCTGTGAAAAGAGGCAGATTTTTTTTAAAGAAGGAAGCTGGAAAAGGCTATAGAGAGAAAGGGGTCAGTGATTTTTTTGTTTTGTTTTGTTTTGTTTTGTTTTGCTTGCTAACAGCATTCATCATTTGAGATCGTTCAAATAGCTCCTTATTTTAATAAACCCTGCACTTTTTCAAAGTATGGTGTGCATTTTATTCACCTCCTTATCTCATGGGTTGCCCGGAGAGAAGGTATCCAATAAATATCTTTTGAGCAACTGAATATATGAATGCATGAATGAATGAATGTGTAAATGATAATTTCCTTGGAAGCACTGTGTCTGAAAGTTATTCCTCCTTTCCCTAACCCTCCTACACCAGACGGAGAAGAGAAATCAGCCTAGCCAGCATGCTGAAAGCAATGCCATCGAAGACACAGGTCCACCAAGAGCTGTGCGGGTCTGAGCAGGCTAGAGAGAGAGGCTCAGAGACCCTGACGGACGAGTGTTCTCCGTGACAGCTTCCCCAGCATCCGCATTCTTCTCTTTACACTCTCCTGCACTTACTCCAGCAGTTGAAGTGGGGAGTGGGACAACAGAGAACTGCACCACTGGCTGGGACTGAGCCTGTTCCTTGCGCCCAGCACACTGCTCTCCGTAGGATCTCACGTAATCCTCAAGCAATGAAAAGAAATGGGTCTTAGTGCTCTCATTGCAGGGCAGCCAGAGGAAGCTGAGGTACAGAGAGGCTGGGTGACTAGCCACAGCTGCACAGCTGGCCAGGGAGGATTCCGATTCTAGAATCTCCGTCCAGAGCCCCAGAAAGACACGGCTATTCTCCCCAGGTTGTCTCACTTCTGAATCATGACCTCATCAGTTCATTGCCAGAGGGGAGAGAAATATTTCCTGAAGAGATGGCACTTTAGGAAACTAATTCCAGTTGTTCCCCTGCATCCTCTTGCTGGTCTGAAGCATGCAAGGTCAAGTGCATGGGGGCAGAGGTAGGGCAAAGGAGAACCTGGCGGTGGCGATCTCGAAGCATTTTCAAGGCAGCCAGCGCTGAATTAACAGCCTTATGCGGGCGTGGGAAAGCCGAGCTCGGGGAAGGCAGAGTGCCCGCGGGCTCCTGGGGTCTCTGCTCTTCCACCTTCCTCATCTTTCGATGGGCATAAACCTCTTGCAGCCAGCCATTTCCTCCCCCAGTGTCCTCCCACTTGTCACAAGGTCTTCATCCGCCTGGTCATAATGAGCAATTTGCTCTAATCCATGAATAGAAATTGGAATTTAATTCATTTTAGTGGCACTTTGAGAAGGGAGATGCTTAAATAAGCTATTTGGTGTCCTCTTCGTTACCACTGAAGGTTAATCACTACCCAATATGCACACTTGAGCTCCAAACTATGTTCTTGAGAAAATGGAATAATTAAACCACAAGTGGCAATTACTTGTATTTTAGTAGGCTTCTTACTGTAGCAACATTACTAAGTAATATCTTTTCTAAGTTGGCATCCAGCTCTCAAATTTCCATTTCCAAATGTGTGTGCTATCTATTAATTTCTGATAATTTCACCCAGGGTTGAAAATGGAACGAGGTCATCATCTGACTGAAATCTGAAGTTGGCATTTTGTATTATGGCTTATTCTCCCCATAAACCTCTTTGCTTGGAAATTTGCCTCCGTCTGAATATATTCTAAACATCCAAACACTGCCTTATTAGAAATACTTCTGAATTTATTTTAGAAACGTGGCTCTGGTACATCCACGCAGAGTGACTGCTTCACAATCACTTAATATTCTGTTTTTAAAGAATATATATGGACGTGGGAAGATGTTCAGAATACAATATAGATGGGAAAACATAACGAATTTAATGTACAGTGTGAACATCATTTTTTTAAAAAGATGTTATTTATTTATGAGTGGAGAGCCCAATGTGGGGCTCAATCCCAGGACCTTGAAATCATAACCTGAGCTGAGGGCAGACGCTTAAACGACTGAGCCACCCAGGTTCCCTGTGTGTGAACATCACTTAAAAAATATAATTCCGTATGTGCACAGATATGCACATAGAAAAATTACTTACAAAGAAATATGCCAGATATCACTAGATGGTAAATTTTGGATGGTTTTAATTTCCTTTTTAACTATACTCTCTTTTCTAATTTTTATAATAGATACATATTACTTTCATGCTTTATTATGTTTATTAATATTTTATACAGTATAAAAAAGGTATCTTCCTTAAAACCCAAACTCAGAGAAAGCTAAAATCCTCCTTAAATATCTTACCATTTCAACCCCCTCCCCAGAGATTGACACTGTTACTCGTTCTCGGCAATGGCAGAGTTTCTCAACGGCAGCACTGTGGACATTTTGAGCAGGGTAACTTTTTGGGAGGGAGCGAGTGCTGTTCTATGTACTGTGGGTATTTTGTAGCCTCCTGGGTCTCTGTTCACTAGATTCTAGTAGCACGCACCCACCTCTTAGTTATGACAACCAAAAATGTCTCCACACATTGCCAAATGTCCTCTGGGGATCAAAATCACCCCCCCCCAGATGAGAACACTGGTTTGTAGCTTCCTAGGCAAATTTTGTTTGCATTGGCACACATGTGTACTCATATAGGAATGTAGCAGTTAAGAAATGGCATTGTTCTATACATATCTATAACTTGCTTTTCTAAAAATGCATTGTTACGTCTTAGTGGCCTTTATAAGTCAGTACATATAGATCTTGTGTATTATGTTAATAATCAGAAAACGAAAGGATTGTAACGAGAACTTACAAAGAAGAAATGTACACAACCCCAATCCAGACGAAGACCGCTAGGAAGCTACCACTCTACGTATGTCTACAGTACACAGGTGACTCTGGGACATGGTCTGCCCTCTGATGGATACAAGGCCCCAAAAGCCACTGTGACTGAGAACAAATTAGAAGAGAAGAAAGAAGTTAGAGGACGGCCCTTTAGGCAGTATATGGAAACAACAACAACGACAAAAGATAGGGCCTTGGGTTCCAGGGGGTAAGCACTCTGTCCATCTCCAGAGCAAAGCTAGTCACGAGACACCCCCCCCCCCCCCCCANCTATAATCCAATACCAGCCAACTCCTTTGTCCACTTTTCTCCAGCTCAATCTACCACTATGAACCTTTTTTTTTTTTTATGACTGTAGAGATTCTAGGACCCACATGAAGACAAGATTTAACCCTTGAATTCACAATCAAAATTTTAAAACAGAACTTAGGTGAATTCCTCTCCCCTGAAGTATGCTTCAGTTAACTCCAGGAAACAGGGCGCTGGCAGGTTCAGAAGCTCTCAACCCTGGGTGGCTCCCCCTCATCCCAATTCCAAACATTCCTCCAAAGGTAAGGGCTATCCTGCCGCTTTGATAATGATATTCCTGCTTTTCTTTATGGTTTACCACCTACGTAAGCAACCCTAAATAATATGGCAGCTTTGCCTATCTTTAAACCTTAAACAGAAGCACGTTGTGTATTCTTTCTTGTCTTGCTTCTTTCACCTACCGTTGTGTTTGTGAGAAGTCTCTATAATGTTCACCAAGGCTGTGATTTGGTAGTGTTCACGACTATAGGCATAATGTTTTGTGGATATACGAAATGTATTCATAGGTTTTACCTTTTCTGGGCATTTGGATTTTTCCCAACTTAATTATTACCATTCTGCAATATGTATATTCCTGTTCATGAGTCCTGGGCATGGGGGCGTACGTTTCTCTTGGGGGTGTGTACCCAGGAGAGGACGAACCATGTCAGAGGATCTTTATGTGACATGAATCCCCAGGAGCACTGAAGAAAACTGCCCATTTTGCCACACCCTCACCTACACCTGGATTCCCTGGGCCATTCAAATGTTGATGTGGCTCCTAGCTTCGAGTATTGTATAATGGAATAGAAACCTCCATGAATAAGACAGATGGTATAAAGGCCTCTGTTTTAGTTTGGGGTGCTATAACAAAATATTAGACGTGGGTGGCTTATAAACAACAGAAATTTATTTCTCACACTTGTGGAGAATGAAAAGCCCAAGATCAAGGTACTGGCAAATTCAGTGTCTGGTGAGAGCTGCTTCTTGGTTCATGGCCCTCTTCTTACCCCATCCTCACAGAGTGGAAGGACCAGAGTCTCTTCTATAAGGGCATTAACCCCATTCCTGGGAGCTCCACCCTCATGACCTAATCACTTCCCAAAGGCCCCATCTCCCAATAGTATCACATCGGGTTTAGGATTTCAACATACAAATTCTGAGGATACACAAACATTTAGTCCAGAATAGCGTTTGAAATGAACAAACACTACCAAAGTGATGTGGACAAGCTCCCCTCATCCCTGGGTGAGGCGAGACCAGTGCCTGACACATTTCGTTATCTTCCCCTAGATACTAAGAAACTTGTGGGAGAAGGTGAAGATGGGATACCAAGGCAGAGCCTAGAGAGTGCCAGGGTCCAAAGCAGAGAATATTACAAATGTCTAGTCACCAAAGCCAAGAGCTTAGCTAAAAATTAGGTACTAAGTACTTAAATAAAATTAGGATCAAATTCAACTGATAAAAACAAAAACAGAAACCAAGTTATAAACTCATAGATTGGGCCCAAATGGATCTCATCCAACTCCTTTCCTACCCACATCTGCTCCTTCAACAGTGTTCCCCATCTCAGTAAATGACTTCACCATCCACCCTGTACCCTACATCATAGGAAGAATCTTTTTATGGAATTCGCTCCCTCCTTCACCACCTACACCCAATAGCTTTTTCTCAGATATGCCCACTTCTCTCTACCCCCATCTCCAATATCTACCTACCTCAGTCCAGGGCATTCTCACTGCTTGCCTGGATAGTCCCAAATGTTCTCCCTGCAAAGGGATCTGATCTGTTTTCATCTCTTCATCAACCTAACATAGTGCCTGACCCATGGTCTTATATTTGGTAAATGAATGAATGAATGAATGAATGAATTCCTGCTTCCCTCCAGAGTGGTCTTCTCAAATGCTGATATGATTGCATTGCTATGAACTTTTAAAAATTCTTCAGGGGATCCTCACACCTCTTAAGATAAAATTCCAAGTTATTTAATAGAGCTTATGAAACCCTGAGTAATCTTCTCCTGTCTTCATTCTCAAGCTTTATCTTTTACAAGTCCTCCTCTTGAACCTCATTCTGAACTTCAAAACTTCAATCAGAACCTAGAACACTTTCTGCTATCTGCTGTCTCTGGGACTTTGGACATGCTATTTCCTTCCCTGAAATACTTCCCCAAAGGCTATTTCCATCATACCAGTCATAAGGATTGTTTACCGGTATTCTAGCACTTTCTCTACCCAAGCACGGCAGGGTTACATTTCCCTGCCCCATTATAATTAGGTGTGGCCATGTCAATCTGTTTGGCTAATGGAATTTGCACAGAAGAATCTTGAACCATTCCTGGGCTGACGGCTGAAAATCCAGTATAGAAGTCATTGTATTCCTTTTGCTTCTGTCTCACAGAACATGGAAGCAGAGTTGGAGCCCCCCCCCAATTGGCTTTTGAGTTTGATCCACAATATATAAGTACAATGAGAGGGAAAGCAATCATTGATATTTTCAAGCCACTAAGATTTTGGGTTGTTTGTTACTGTAGCGGAACCTGACATATTATGACCCATATTCTGACTCCATATTCCCTAACTACCCCTCCCCAACACATATGCACACAAATGTGTCCTTCAGACTTCAGCTTCAACAGTCCTCCTTGACTCATCAAATCAGAGTTAAGGGCCACCTGTGTGCTTCTAGAACCAACATCTTTTATTTCCCAGACAATGGTAAAGGTAACTCTCCACTATACTTCCTTATCTGATGCTGATTTCAGAGTTCCCAAAACCTTAACGTGTATTTGAATCACCCAGGAATCTCATTAAAATGAAGATTCTCATTTGGCAAGTCTGAAATGCATGTAAGATTCTGCATTTCTGACAGGGCCACAAGTGACATTGACACTCTAGACCTAGGACCGTAGTAGCAAGGATCTGTCTTCTCCCTTGAACCAAAAGCTTTCTGAAGACAGGGAGCATATATTTATGTTTTGGTTTTGGTACCTCCTGCACCTGTGAGATATAGACATTAGTCAGGAAAATCAATGAATGAAATCCCCTAGGCAGGCAAAGGGGAACAAGCTAGAAGAATTCCTGAATCTGAGGGAAAGGAGCTACAGTGCTTTTCCTCTGTTCTGAAGGGGGATGGTTAATAGACTGTGCGAGGAGCAAGTACATAAAGTGGACACAATCGATAAAGTGATGGCTATGGGATTGCAGATTTAAAGGATGGAGACAAAAAAAATAAAGGATGGAGACAGGAAGAAACAATCATTTCACTTCTTAACTTCTTCTTAAGAGAGATAGGAATTCTAGATGTTTACATTGTCAAAAGGAACCACTGTGGCTTTTATTATTTAAAAGACTACAGATGAGGTATTTGAGTGCTATAGATTTCAATTTCTAGAAAACGTTGTGGTATTTGCTATGGTAATTTCATTGTTAGTGCAAACCACCCTCCTCTCTTCATCCAAATGCCAATTTACAAAGATTAAAAATATTACACACAGAAAAGAACTGACCAAATTGGGTATTTGTGTGTCTGTGTGTGTGAAATGGGCAGGCTAGAGATGCCTCAGGAAGACTTGGCGATGGGGGCAGAGCAGTCACGTGTCCTAACACTGACAGGCATGAAAGACTTGGGGAGCTTAACACATTGGGGTCCAGATCTGGTGACTCTTTAAGAAGAAATGGAGGATGATTTTTTTTAATGGCCTGATTGAGAAACCAGGATTTTTTGCTATTTATGCCAGACAGTAAACATTGACCTTGGACACTGGACAAACCATTTCTGATTCAGACTAAATTCCTCAACCTTAAATTAGAATTTCCAGATTCACATGAGTCCTTCAAGCCCTAGATCTGTTGGGTGAGGTGTGTTTCCATGATTGCCTGTTACTCCCTCTCTCATTCTCTTCCAGAAAAGCCCAGGATCCGAATGTCTTTGACCATGAGTGTGTCTGGCCGTCATGAGATCTAAGAGACACAAGAGATGACTTTCCTTCTCAGTGCCACCCATTCTGCTTCTGAATTTGTCTATATGCATATACCTTATTTGCAAGTAGCAAATAATCACTGACTCTTCGATTGGCTTTTAAGCCTCTACTCTACAAAGGACACCCATAGAGTGTGTCACCTTGATTTTCTTGGCAGCACACTAAAGTGCATGTAGCCAGTTTCTGAACTGGCCCAAGGTTGTGTCATGGCTGGTATAATAGTGGGTATGTAATAGGGGCTTATATAATGTGTGGGATAGAATAGCTTCTGGAAAAAATCCACCAGGCAAAGTAGGAGGGATTTCAATCATGAACATCCCTTCGACCAGTCTCTCTCTCTCTTCTCCCTCCCTGACTCTACTTCCCCCTCCCTCACCTCTCTCCTCTTCTCTCTTACCTTCTGTCACTATCTTCTGTTTCTGGTGAGTATCAAATATGACACAGGAGTGTTTGCTTCATTGGCACGTGGGAAAGAGAGTCAGTATCATCATTATTTCCTCCTCCTCCTCCTCCTTTTTGGTTTGAATACTATAAAATGAAAAAAGCATGCTTCGAGCCCTAACAATTTTTTTCAAAGGATCTTTTTAGCTTCTGCATGGTTTGGGAGAAAAGAGGCTGTTTTCTCTCTTCCTTGGGGTCATGGGCCCTTTCAAGAGGCGGGGATGGGACTAGCAATTAGAGAAACCACCCCGGTGTTCTTCCCAGAAGACCCCCACCGCCCCGCAGCCTCTGTTCCAGGAACCTCACTGACCCCACTTTCTTTTCCCTTTCACAGCTCTCTCTTTACCTGTATTTCACTCCTGGAAGCTTTCATTTTTCCCACCTACAGGGCTTTTTGCTAAAGATGAAAATTACTAAGAACTCCTTAGAATTAGTTGGTGTGAAAACAATATACATTGATCAGAAACAGCTCAGGACATGGTTCAAATTGCAGAGTTGAAACACTATTCAAGCATGATGATTGGGGGGCATTGAGGAGAATTGGGAACGCTTTTCAACATATCATTAAAAGGCAGAAAAGGTGCTGAAACTGTTTCCTTCATTTTACTCAATCCACTAGTACAGAGCCGATAAAGAGCACACAGTCATGAAACTTGATCTGATACAGTTGGCACCATTTTAAGGTTGCTTCCTCATGGATCTATTATGTTGTGACACATCCCTTTTCAAATAAAACTCAAAGGTGGCTGGTATATATTCAAATATATCCAACAGGGGAAACAAAATCACATATTTGCCTTGAGCTTGTGATAACAAAGAATCTTAGGATCTGAATTTTGAACTCTCATTTTCCCCACAACATTGCCTTCCTTTGAGCCCATCAGATATAGTTTCTTAATGACCTAGACAAAACAACACAGATTAGATGGTATTAAGAAAGCAGGATAATAGGGCAGCAATTTATTATTGTACACAGTCTACTTCTCTCCAGGATAATTTTTAGATCCTATTTAGGAGTTTATCTTAACAGCAGAAACCATTTCATCCCAGTGCATGCGAAATTTTCAGAATATAATTCAATTTTTCCAAAGTAAGAATTAGTGTCTAAAAAATTATTTAACAGTTACACCAATGTCAATTGTGCCTATGCGCTGATGAATGTACAAAAATTAACAAATTAAAATAAAGCAATGTTGTTATTTATATCACCTCTATCATAAAATGAAACTATTCATAACTGCATTTTATGGAAAGGTGATTCTATATGGCAAGTATCACACTAAGGGTTTTTACATGCATGATCTTATTTAACATTCAACTGGACCTCTAATGCAAAGTTCTGTTAGCTTCTCCAAATACCACTCAGCCTGCATGTGGCAGAGCCAATGCTCAACCCCATGTCGGTCCAACTTCAAGACTACGCCCACTCTCAGCAGAAAATTATGCTCAAAATCTATAATAAGAGTGTCTGGGTTTCAATTCCAGCTCCACATTCCCAAGCTCAAGGTCTAGTTGAGAAGATTTCTTAATCTCTCTGTACCTAATTGTCTCTGTAAGAAGAGACGATCTACAGTCATACCTACCTTGTGGTGTTGTTATGATGATTAACTAATATAAGATACATAATTACAAAACAAACAGCACTAGTAAGTTCTCAACAAATGCTACTTAATATCCTTTATTGTCCCTATTTTCCCTGTGCGCACCCTCCTGAGATTTTTTGGTTTTATGCTTTACTTTTCTTCCTCTGTAGAGCACAGAAATGAAAAATTTTTAAAAAGCCTTAATTGGGGTGAGAGAAATCCAATAAAAGCCTAACAACAGCACATGGATTACTAGCAGGCTTCCCCAACAATAATTTGATGTTCGATCTTCCCTACAAGGAAGACAGCCTCCAGTAAGGCTAACCTGACTCAAACAGACCAAGGCCATATGCCATCTCCATACGATGCTGCAAATGGGCTACCCAGCTGTGCTCGTGCGCATCGCTGGAGCTCCATGGTCCTTACGTCCAGGGCTTTGTCTGCCTGTTGTTGATGCTCTGAGCAGAGGGTAAAGGGAGAGGGACTGGAGAAGCTGAAGGAAAAGAGAACTGGCAGAGAACTAAGGTTGGCTGAAAAGTGATTTCACTTGATTTTAATAACATCTATCTTCCTCCTTCCCTCCCATCCTTCCTCCATCTTCTCCCTATTCTCTCTCCCTCTCCTCTCCCCAATCTCGGTCTCTCTCCTCCCCCCTCCCTTCCTTCCTTCATATTGTTTGAGCTCCTTCTTTTATTTAGGCCAATTTTTCTATTGAAAATACTGAGTTTAATTAGGTCAATAACAGGGCACCTGGATGGCTCAGTCAGTTAAGTGTCTGACTTTTGATTTCTGCTCAAGTCATGATCCCAGCATTCTGAGATCAAGCCCCGTGCCAGGCTCTGCCCTGGGCGTGGAGCCTGCTTAGGGTTCTCTCTCTCCCTCTCCCTCTGCTCGCCCCCTTCTCTAAAAAATAAAATAATTTTTAAAATAAGGTCAGTTGTAAATAACGCTGCTACAAAGATAGAAGGGCACATATCTTTTGAATTAGTGTTTTCATATTCTTTGGGTACTCAGTAGTGTGATTATTGGATCATATGGTAGTTCTATTTTTAATTTTTTGAGGAAACCTCCACGTTGCTGCCCACAGTGGCTGCATCAGTTTGCATTCCCACCAGCAATGCAACAGGCTCCCCTTTCTCCACATCCTCACCAAAACCTTCTGTTTCCTGTGTTGTTAATGTTAGCCATTCTTACAGGTGTGAGGTGATATCTCATTGTGGTTTTGGTTTGTATTTTCCTGATGATGAGTGATGTTGAGCATCTTTTCATGTGTCTGTTGGCCATCTGGATGTCATCTTTGGAGAAATAACTATTCATCTCTTCTGCCCATTTTTAATTGGATTATTTGCTTTTTGGGTGTTGAGTTTTATAAGTTCTTTCTAAATTTTGGATACTAACCCTTTATCACACATGTCATTTGCAAATATCTTCTCCCATCCAGTAGGCTGTCTTTTAGTTTTGTTGGTTGTTTCCTTTGCTGTGCAGAAGGCTTTTATTTTGATTTAGTACCAATAGCTGCTTTTTGCTTTTATTTCCTTTGCCTCAAGAGACATATCCAGGAAAATGTTGCTACAGCCAATGTCAGAGACATTACTGTCTGTGCTCTCTTCTAGGATTTTTATGGTTTCTGGTCTCACATTTAGGTCTTTAATCCATCTTGAGTTCATTTTTGGGTATGGTGTAAGAAATTGGTCCAGTTTCATTCTTTTGCATGTAACTGACCAGTTTTGCCAGCACGGTTTCTTGGAAAGCCTGTCTCTTTCCCATTGGATATTCTTTCTTGCTTTGTCAAATATTAATCGATCACATAAATATGGATTTATTTATGTGTGATCATAGATAAATGGATAAGGAAAAGGTGGCATATATACATATATATATACACACACATAGATATGCACACACACAATGAATAAAGAAAATGTGCAATAAATATATGCACTGGAATATATTCAGCCATAAAAAAGAATGAAATTTTGCCATTTGCAACAACACGGATGGAGCTAGAGAGTATAATGCTAAGGGAAAAAGTCAGTTGGAGAAAGATAAATACCATATGATTTCACTCATATGTGGAATTTAAGAAACAAAACAAATGAGCAAAGGAAAAACAGAAAGGGAGAGAGACACAGAAACCAAGAATCAGATTCTCAGCTCCAGAGAACACACTGATGGTGACCATAGGGGAGGTGGGTGGGGGGATGGGGGAACAGGTGATGAAGATGAAGGAGGGCACCTGTCGTGACAAGCCCCGAGCAATATATGGAAGTGGCAAACCACTATATTATACACCTGAAATTAATATAACACTGTATGTTAACTACACTGAAATTAAAAGAAAAGAAAAAATAAGAAATGAAAAGAAGACATTTGATCTGTGGAATACCATTCAGTAATAAAAAGGAATAAGCTATAAATACACACAACTTCGCTCTCTCTTAAGAAAATTATGCTGAGTTCATAAAGCCTAGCTCAAAAGGTTACCTAGTATAGGAGTCTACCTCTATAATAGTCTTGAAATGACAAAATTATGGAGACTGAGAACAGAGCAGTGGTTGTAAAGAACTGGGGATCAGGGCGGTTGAGGGAGGCGGTGTAGCTATAAAACAGTGGCACAAGGAATCCTTGTGATTGGAAATGTTCTGGGTCTTGACTCTAGTGATGATTACACAAACACGAACACACACACACACACAGGTGAGTGTATATAAAATGTGAAATCTGAAAGAAGTTGATGAATTATATCAGTATCATAAATAGGTCAATAACTTGCTCCAGGTCACACCGTGTGTTTGATGGAGATTTGTACTAAGCTGTCTTTGGTTCACAAACACTTGCTCTTTCTGCTACATTCCTCCACCCAAAAGAGGACAGTGGCCACATGTAAGTAGGGGAGGCATCAATCTAGGAAAACAGGGTGGGAGCAGAAGTGCCTCCAAAAATAGCCAAAGGGCCACCCAGTATCTTTTGGGACACAGGTGCAGAGTCTATTCCAGAATTTTGTTTATCTTTGCCTTCCATGTCAAGAAAATACTGTGTTGAGCATCACCTGGGCTACCGCCTACCTTTTCTTTATGTCTGCCAGACGAGAAAATTCTCAGCTGTATCTTTCCCAGGGCTTTGACATTTGAATTTTCAGAAAGTGATAAACTATGTTGCCTCTTCGAGGGCTGGGATTTTTCCCTGATTGCTAAACTGCACAGTTTGCTGCACTTTGCTGGATTTGCAAATTGTAAAGACGGGAGCAATTTCCTTGGGGACTGATTATATTTTTCAAAAATCTGCATTTTTGTATTATTAACTCTCAAGGAAGCAAGAAAAAAAAGACAAGACTTCCTTTCATTAACTGAATACTGCTGTGGGCTTGGTAGGTAAAATTAGGCTACTAGAATAATAAAGTCCTTTAGGCATTTCCATTACATCTTTTGGACAAGCAGGTACACAAGTCTGAGTTGAGATATATAAAGCACGGGGTTCTGTCTTACACGGGGGAGGGTTTCTAGATGTCCTATTGCTTATCTTGCCCTCCCTTGAAATATATTCACCTTTTCATTTCCCCTGAGGACAATGAGAGTACGTATCAATGCCAGCAAGTCTACCATGCCTCATTGCTGGGTACTTATTTCCAGTAATAGTGGCAACTATTTTTCACAGATGGTGTTTATGTGTTTGTTTAAAATGCCAAATATTTTTATAATTTGATAAATAAAACATTAGCAAACAGCTTATGGATACATCCACAAGAAGACTGAGCAAGATGATTAAAGATGATCAATCAATGATGGATATGCATAACGTAAGATTTCAAGAGCACATGATTATTTATCAAATAAATACTTAGAGGCCATGGCCAGAACTGGTTGGATGGAATGCTAGCTTTCCCCTTAGTATTCAAAGACCTTAATAGCCCTCCTGAACACGGAAGGAGGAAGTACGTCTCAGTTACAGCCAAGAAAAGGAACATTTATGAAACAATTTCTCCTGGTTGATGATTTGAAGCAGTGAGGTGTTTCTGATTTAAAAAAAAAAAAAATCCAACCCATTTGTCAGCACAATGTTGGAAGGAACAAAGTTTCTCATTTGATTTCATTGACTTAACACATCCTGGGAATAACAAGTAGCCTGCTATTCCCCAAGTCTAGAGAAGGGAGATGCATGAAGAATAGCTGTTTAATAGAAGCAGTGTCATTTGTTAAAAGAAATGTCTGCTCCCATTTCCTTGGACCCTTTAGGAGCGGGAATAAACCAAGCATAACACCATTTGTTTCTGTAGTACAGCTGAAGGGCCATCAACAACGAAGTTAGAGGTACATATTTTCCTGCTTTTCAGCAGGAACACGTTCCCGTGGAGCTCCCTGTTTACAAATACACTGTTTTCGGGTTCGGTTTCTCAGGGACATCTTTGCCTTTCCCCCTTCATTAGAAAGGAAGAGGCCAAGAAGTGATGCCAGCAAGTCTGAGCACTGTTGCCCCGACCCGCTGGAGAAGCTGCTGATTGCCTGACTTATGGATACTAAGTGGTCATGAATATTCATCTCATTCTGTTTTTTTCCAGAGTTGGAATAAGTGCTTCATCTTACGAGAGCTATTTTTGATATCCTGTAGGATTGCAGAGTAATCTATAAAAGAAGAAAAGTTTGGTCGGATGTGAAAGAGATACAGGTAGATCTGAGTGTTGAGGGAGGGCATTCAGAAGGTTAACATGTCTCATTCCTGGAAGCAATTTAGAATTTCCAGGGGAGAGATTAAAATATACATTGTATGAATTAAATCAGCATCTCTGGAGGTGGGTAATGCCATTATATACTTTTTTGAAATTCCCTGGATGAGTTTAATGTTTAACCAGGGTGAGAGCCACTGTTCGAGCTACTGAATACAATTTCACAGTCGGTAAAGAAAATGGATTCTTTTTTTTAAGCAAGGGAGAGAGGAGGGGGACAGGGTAGAGGAGGGGGGAGAGAGAGAGAGGGAGAGAGAGAGAGTCTTAAGCAGGCTCCAGTGTGGATCCTGACATGGGACTTGATCTTACCAACCTGAGATCATGACCTGAACCAAAATCAAGAGTCAGGAGCTTAACAGACTGAGCTACCCAGGTGCCCCAAGAGAATGGATTTAATCCAGGAAAATCCAGGAAAGGGGCCTGAAGAAGCAGTTCAGTAAAGAAGACATACAAACGAGGCACCTGGGTGGCTCAGTGGGTTAAAGCCTCTGCCTTCAGCTCAGGTCATGATCTCAGGGTCCTGGGATCAAGCCCCGCATTGGACTCTCTGCTCAGCGGAGAGCCTGCTTCTTCCTTTCTCTCTTCCTGCCTCTCTGCCTACTTGTGATCTCTCTCCCTCTGTGAAATAAATAAATAAATAAATAAATCTTTTTTAAAAAGTTAAAAAAAAAAAGACATACAAACGNTGCCTCTCTGCCTACTTGTGATCTCTCTCCCTCTGTGAAATAAATAAATAAATAAATCTTTTTTAAAAAGTTAAAAAAAAAAAGACATACAAACGGTCACTAAATAGTTGTAAAGATATATAGCATCTTTTACTTAATTTTAAGCATAAATCTTTAATAAAACAAAATAAAATAATGTAAAAAATATATGAAATCTCAATAGTAATTGAAGAAATGCAAAGCAAAATAGCAATAGAATGCCATTTTTAACCTATCATGTCAGGAAAACTTTAAAATGGACACGATGTAACAGGACATAAAGAGCACAGTGGTTGCCTTGCCAACACCCATGACGCACATCGGCCACTGGCAGCGATAATACAAGAGTGGGCCTGCTGCTCCTCGCTAGGCTGTTTCCATTCCCAGGGTGCCCCTCGGTGGTCACGCCCATCAGGGTAACAGGGAGCCCCTATCCGCAATGTCTGGTAATCCTAGGCTTTTTCGGCCGATCAGAAAGGCTTTTATCCACAGTGGTGGGACTGAACTTTCTCCTCTAGGTATGAAAGAAGCACTTTGCCAGCAGCCATCTTACAACCACAAGGAAATCAGACAGAGGATGAAACTAACAGAGCGAGGAAACAACGAAGCTATTGTCCAGTTTCTGAAGCCACTAAATCTCCTTTCGGTTTAAGTCACTTTGAATTAATTGTTGTTACTATTACTTATAACTGACAGCATACTGACTACTTCATCTGAAAAGGCTACAGGAGATCCTAGCAAGTTGCAAACTGGAAGCAACCTTTCCAGGGGGCAAGTAGGGCAAATGTACCAAAAACTTTATAAAGAATCATACCTTTCATTTTCTAATCCTACTTCTAGAAGTTTATTCCAAGGAGCTCATCACAGATGGTTAAAGATTTATGTTTGAGAGGATCCCTCACATATTTTTAATAGCTAGAAATTAGAAATAGCTGCCATGATCAATTTTAGCAATTTTACATAAGTGAGACTGGGCACATTTATAGGGAGCAGTCATTAATGTCACATTTTTAACAATATTAATGATCATGAAGATGGGAAGTAGAAGAAAATGTGTGTATCTGAACAGAACTATAACACAATATAAATAATTATTCTTCCTAGTGGGGTTATAGGAAATTTTTATCCCTCTATGGACCTTTCTGTGTTTTCTAAATTCTCTATAATGAGCATGGATTAGTTTTACAACCAAAGAAACAATGATTTGGGGGACCAACAATGGCCAAGTCTTCTCCCCATGCTGTGTCTTTCTCATCTTCCCCAGATCACGTCTCCTCCCCAAGAACCGCTGGGAAGCCATGAGAGGCAACAGTCAGATTCCACGGAACCCCCCTTCCAGGGTTTCCAGCCGCCTCCTCTGAGCTCTCCTGGAGCTGGCCAGCATGGGGCCTCACGCCCCCTCTGTGTCCTTCTGGGGCCTTCCAAGCAGGGCTCTGGTGAAAGGCGCAGAGACGGAGCGGGGTGTGGGAAGCTCTTCTGCTGCATCTCCGTATCATCGAATTTTTAAAACAGATTTAAAAGTCATCTATTATAATTGACTGACCAGCACCAAGGACAGCTTGACCTATTTTCACCAACCTCAATGCAATTTAAAAGCTACGTATTAAGAATTACTTGAAATCTCTGTTTTGCCAGAGTGAAGGGGCCAGTGCCCCTCTGTCACTACCTTAAAGGAATCAATTACCCTTCCCTGGCTCTCTTTGCTCTTAAAAATAAGACAGAAGTATTTTAAAAGCCACGAAGCAGGTGCACAATGCTGACACCTTCAGCACGTCTCACCGCACAGATGGACAGGTGTCATCCACGCAACTGTGCTGTGTTCAAGCCCAGAGTGGAAAGGAAAGCATCAGAAAGAAGGCTCAACTCCAACAAATGAGGAAGAGCATCCCTTATCCTTCTGAGCTGCAAATCCTTCCCCAGTCTGCAGGCCTGCCTCTGTGATTGAGGACCTGAGTGGTGCCTTCCATTCGAGGGGTGGGGGGAAAGGGGGCAAAGGATTTCCCCCAAAACTGAATTCTGTCCTGGTTCCCAAGTCCTCTCTGTCAGTGCAGACACCGCTATTGAATAAAGCTAGGAAAGGAGAGGAAGGTGAAAAGTTCCACACAGAAAGTTTCCATGCAGAAAGGAGATTAACACACTGAAAAATAGCCAAGCAATTAAGATAATCTGCATTCACTGTGGTTCACACACCAGATCGGTGTTTCCCAAACTTGAATGTGCACAGAAGCCACCTGGGATGCTTTTTAAAATGCCAGTTCTCATTCAGTACATGGGGGGTGAGGTTCTTCGTCTGTAATGACTAGCAGAGTTCTACATCTGAGAGATGGGTGGGGCCTGGACCTCAGCTGTGGGGCTGCAGTTTCTTTGTGCCCCCCAGCAGGGCGAGGGGCCAGGGGGACCTGGACCTTCCAGGTGGCTTTGTGAGCGCTGTGATGGGGGCCGAGGACAATGAAAGCATGGGAAACAGCGGGGCACAGCACAACGTGTTACAAGTGCTTAAACACCTGGGGGTTGGAATCCCTGTATCTTTTACTGCTTCAAGCCTTAGACAGGTTCCTGAACAGCTCTGAGTCTTAGTTTCTTATCTGTGAAATGGGATAAGGACTTGAGGGTTTTGTGTGAGATAAAATGCGACACACTTGATATGGTAAATATAGAACTGGTGGCAAAAATGTAGCACTTGTTCATAAGATTATGATCTTCATGACTACAGCCTCGTTGGGGTATATATAAGTTATTATAAGTTTATAAAAAAGAAGCTTCTCGGGTTAAAAGGTGGTGTCATTAGAAACGTGTTCCCCATGCTTCCCTTGGTCCATGATGTCCATACACACCTTTTAGATCTGAAATGGCTCTTTGTCTTGGAACCCTTTGTTGCCGTAGAGCTATAACCAGCCATTCCTTCTGTTGGGAGAGTGTGACAGCCTAGCTCCAATCCGTGCATCAGAAAGGGGAATTACCTAACCTGGAACAAGGAGCTAGTAGACTTTCTAAAGGTTCCCACAAGGTGCTGATCTTACTCTAAGAAGGTGACCATTCTTGTAATGAGTTGAGTGAAGGGCATGCGGGACGGACAAGGTTGAGGGTTATCATTGACTGAAAACCCACTGAATCTGCATATCTTATATACGTGCCTCCCTGACTTTAGTTAATGCTTAGAGCAACTCTGTGGGGTAAGTAGAAATAAAATGATTAAAAATTCTGGAGCAGTGATGTCAACCAAGTTTCTGAGTTCTCACTACTAAAAGTAATGGAGGTGGGATTCAAATCCAAATCTCTCTGATTCACCATTTACATCAAGACCCTTCTGACCTCAGATGACTCCTGCCTCGCATCTGGCATGCTCGTCATTTGAGTCACTGCTTGAAGGCCTCTGGGAAACAAGCATTCTTTGTCAACCATGGAGGGTCCCATGTTTGCTAGATGGTGTCAGATCATAGCTGAATAAATGAGAGGTCATGGCTGGAAAGGTACAAATAACAATGGAGATCATAAAAATGAGTCTACAGAAAGGTCTGCTTCTGACAAAGAGAGAAGATGGAGATCAGAGGAAGCAGTGTGAGGCCAGCAGTTTCCCCCAGTGGCCTGATGACACTCAGAAGGAAACCAGGGAGGAAGCCGAGAGCACCTGCTGACCTCTCAAGTTTTCCCAGATTCTTCCTAACCAAGTCGCGCCAATAGGGTGGGCCCCAGCCCTCAGAGGTTCTCCCTGGAGTTCGGGGACTTGCTCAGAATTCCCAGGATTCCAAAGGCCAGACTATACCATCAGTTTCAGAGTGAATTAAGTAGGCTTTTCACTCCAAGGAATTTAACCAGAATGCCAAAGACTTCAGGACTGACTCTATCACCTTTGGTCTGGGGTGGCTTCATCAGGCCCGTGTGCAAGTGGCCAGAGAAAAGCCAGGGTCTGGAGAGACAAAACTGAAGCAGATATGCCGAGAGAAGCAACGACAAGAGATCATGTGAAACTAAGGATGGATGTGGAGAAAAGCTGACAGGCCAACAGGCTGCCGGGGCTCCCACTTGCTGTCCAGTCTCTGGTTCCAGTCACCCATGAGGCTGGTTATACTCACTGCTCTGAAAGATACCCTGTTTCTTAGCAATTGGTGCCTCATTTATATTAAAGTAACTTTGAATGGATTTCTCTTACTTGTGACCAAGCAACTCCTGACCAAGGCGACTACAATTTCATTCGGCCAACTTTGGCCCATGGAAGTTATTTCTGCTTCCCTGTTCTTCTCTTCACACAGAGAGAGCAGCTCCTCAGGCCAAACCACACAGGTGACTCGGGTCAGCTACTGCTCACCAGCAGACGGTCCCCAGCAAATGGGTTTTTCATTAGAAAGTTCCATTGCTCTAAAGGGCAGTCACACTTAGCTGGTCAATTTTAATCAAATTCTTTGCCCACAAAGTCAGAAAGGTACAGGCTTAAATTTGTCCCATGAGAATTGCTCTCGGCTGATAAAAGGCATTTTATTTAAATTGTTAACATTGTATATTTAGTGAAAATCTATTTCAATTACGAGAAGCTAAGAAGAACTCTATCAAATCCCTCTGCAGTAACTTCAACCCATTAAATCAGAACAATTTGCCTTTCATCCATTGCAATCGTGAATGCAATAATGAGGTGGGAAACAATAAAGATATTGAATCATTTAATTTAAAAGAAAAAGTGAGCCACAATTCTAATTAACTCTTCTCACGTTCCTAATACAATAATTTACCTTCCATCTTTTCTTTTTAAATGAGATTTCTGTGCAAAATAAGCCAATGAATTAGATTTCCATGCAAGATCTCAATACACTGAAGGTGTTTCTAATGATCACATCCTTCATATTAATTCAAAGGAACATCTGTTGTTTAGCTTACACATTGGAAATTCCAAGTTTTCTAGGGGCCAGCAGTACATAATCAAGTACCTTGACCCAGGCTCAACACATTAATCGCTGCATAAGTATATTTTCATTAAGAATGGCCCACGTTTTTCCAAAAATGAACTATTGGGACTTCATCAAGATTAAAAGCTTTTGGACAGCAAAGGAAACAGCCAACAAAACCAAAAGACAACTGACAGAATGGGAGAAGATATTTGCAAATCTATAAAGAGCTTCTCAAACTCAACACCCATAAAACAAATAACCCAGTCAAGAAATGGGCAGAAGACGTGAACAGACATTTCTCCAAAGAAGACATCCAAATGGCCAACAGACACATGAGAAAGTGCTCAACATCACTCGGCATCAGAGAAATACAAATCAAAACCACAGCGAGATACCACCTTACACCAGTCAGAATGGCTAAAATCAACAAGTCAGGAAACGACAGATGTTGGCGAGGTTGCGGAGAAAGGGGAACCCTCCTACACTGTTGGTGGGAATGCAAACTGGTGCAGCCACTCTGGAAAACAGTATGGAGATTCCTCAAAAAGTTGAAAATGGAGCTACCCTACGACCCAGCAATCGCACTACTGGGTATTTATCCTAAAGACACAAAGGTAGTGTTCCTCAGGGGCACGTGCACCCGAATGTTTATAGCAGCAATGTCCACAATAGCCAAACTATGGAAAGAACCTAGATGTCCATCAACAGATGAATGGATAAAGAAGATGTGGTATATATATACAATGGAATATTATGCAGCTATCAAAAGAAACGAAATCTTGCCATTCGCAACGACATGGATGGAACTGGAGGGTATTATGCTGAGCGAAATAAGTCAATCAGAGAAAGACAATTATCATATGATCTCTCTGATATGAGGAACTTGAGGGGCAGGGTGGGGGGCTGTAGGGGGTAGGGAGGGAAAAATAATGAAACAAGATGGGATGGGGAAGGAGACAAACCATAAGAGACTCCTAATCTCACAAAACAAACTGAGGGTTACTGGGGGGTGGGAGGGTAGGGATAGGGTGGATGGGTTATGGACATTGGGGAGGGTTTGTGCTTTGGTGAATGCTGTGAAAGATGTAAGCCTGATGATTCACAGACCTGTACCCCTTGGGCAAAGAATAAAAATAAAATTAAAAAAAAAAAAAAAGAATGGCCCACGTTTTTCATTTTTAGTGTAGTTTTGATGACCAACACACAGCACCCCCAAATACTATCCCATTGCCAAAGGCTATATAATCTCACACCCACTGTTAGGTCCAGCATGGGAGAGTACATGGGAATTTGGTTGGAGTCCAAGGTACTCCAAGATTCATTGTTTCCTCCAAGGGTTCTAGAACTTCTGAGAGTTGGGGATTCTTTGAAGTGTCCCAGGAGATATAACTGGATTTTGCAATTCTATGTCACTCAAAAGCAAAGACTCTCAGAAGGACCAGCAGAAAAGACTAAAAGTTCCTGGATATCCCTGGTATGTTCAAAATATACCTTATACTGCAATCAGAAATTTAAGAATACTTCTAAAAATGATGATAACTCAGCTTTATATAGGTATTCTAGAGTTATAAAGCACTTTTACATATATTATCTCCATTGTGATCAAGAACTATGCCCAGTAACGCTAAACATTACATTCATTTTAAAGATGAACAAACTAGGGCTCAGGGAGTCCTACCCAAGTGATTTTCCACCAGTCCCAGGGCTAAAAGAGATAGAGTCAGGACCAAAATCCAGGTATTCCAACTCCTAGATGTATGTTTTCTGCCACTATATTTAATATCCATTTATTTAAATCTACTGTTCCTTAAGTTATTACAATCCAACTTTTTCAAAGATAGAGCAACATGACTGGTCACTAAATTCTAAACATTAAAAATCAAAACCAACTTGTTTAAAAATGCTCATATAGGGTTGTGGCATCATGGAAATTAGTTGGAACAATGCAACTTTGTGTAACTAACTGCAGGGACTTCCCATGGCCTCTTCCCCTCCCCCACCCTACCCAGACACAAAAGGACAGCACAGCAGCCCTTCTTTGAGTCACTGGGTCAAAACACATGCAAGGTGCTCTTAGGTTCTGTTATAATTTTTTCCTCACATTTTCTTTCTTGTCCCTCAAAGATGTAAATGAAAGAGGCCCTTACCATGTAAATAAAATATCAGGTTCCAGTTGGCCAGAGAGTATGTATGAAGAAAACACAGTCCCTACGTTCAGCAACGTCTGTCCCAAATAGCTTTTTGAGCAACTTGATTAATCTTGCTTAACCCTAGTTTTATTTACCTGTAAAAAAGGAATGACATCCCCACCCCACATGGTTTGCTTTTCTCCCTCTCCTCTGTAGAAATGACATAAGCACAGAATTCATCCTATCCCCCTTACAGCTCTGCATGATGCCTGGCACACAGAAGGTGCTCTATAAACACATACGGAATGAAACAGAGCTTTTGGGCATTCACTCCTTATTTTAGCTGCTAACCGCAGGGGAAAGCAACCAATAGTGTGACTTCAGCATTTACCAGCTAGATTAGCAGCTTTTTCTTATAATGTCTGTTCTTCGTGGAAAATTGCCATATAAACTGATACAAAGGCCACTTAGGCCTTGGCAGGGCATTCTTCCAGGTCGAAATGAGCTTGAGACATAACACTGGGACGATAAGAACTAGGGTCCAGTCCCAGCCCTGTTTTACTGGCTTTGGGATCTCAGTTATGTTTTTGGAGTTCAAGTTACCAATTGATAAAAGGTGCACATTAAATTAAATCCTCTTCAAAGTTGCTTTTACCCCTACATTTTGTGATTCTTCTAAGCATAATCCTTAAATTAAATGTATAGACTTATATGATCAAATTTTCATAGTCTGGCCACCAAATTATTGTTTAAAGTTGTCATTAAGCTGACAATGTTCTTCTAAGAGTGAAATCAACCAGTGATATCACTGTTGAATCTTGACTTTGGTTGTCAGCTTTGAGGCTCATGATGTTACAATTTGGTTTATTTTAAGTCGAACTACTCTGATTGCTACTTTGATTAAATTAAGGGAAAAAATTCTTCTGAAAGAATTTAATCTCTTAGAACATTTAGTCTTTTACAGAGGAAAAATGATGTAGGTACCCAGATTTTGGGCTGTCCCTACTCTGGGCATACACTTTTATTCTTCCAATAAGGATAATGGGGTTATACAGTCAGAATATTTTTACCCCCTTACAAACAAGCAAACAAACAAATAATGCTGTATTCCTTAACTTTAGCTCCATTTCTCTGATCACTTTAAGATAAACTCATTTAAAAAGTTGTCTATATTTGCTGTATCCAATTTCTCTGTCCTCATTCTCTCTTAAATCCAGTCTAGTCAGGCTGTCTTTCCCATCACTCCACACTGATAAGTGTTCCTACCAAGTCACCAATGATTACCATGTTGCTAAGTGCAATGATTGATTCTCTCTTCTCATTCATCCAATCTACTGAAATATTGGAGACAGTATCAGATACACTCCTTCTGTAACTTCTTTGTTGGCTTCTACAAACCTTTCTTCCTAGCTTAATGTCTACTCTTTCTTAGACTTCCTGCTGGTTCTTTCTCATATTCACAGCCTCTAAATACTGGGGTACCCCAGGATTTTGTTCTGTATTTAAATCGGTCTCATTGGGGATCTCATCCTGTCTCATGACTTGAGATACCATCTATGTGCCAGAGACTCAAAAATTTGTATCTATCGCATGGATTTTCCCCCTAACTTCTCGTTTCATATACCCAGTTGCTACTCGACATTTCTACTTAAAAGTCCAGGAAGTATTTCATGTACAATGTGTCCAAAACTTGATCTTACTTCAGAGCTTTCTTTTCCCATAGTCTTCCCCATCTCAGTTAATGGCAAACAGATGAGATCAAAAGCACTCGTACCTTTTTTTTTTTTGTCTCCTACAATGTACCTCATCCATCAGCAAATCCTATTGACTTTATCCTCAAATTATATTCAGATTCTAATCTATTCTCATTATATATACCACTGCTACCATCATGACCAAGCCACATCATTTCTTACCTGGATTACTGAGAAACATCTCCTAACTATTCTAATTCTACCCCTGCTCTCTGAGAGAATATACTCAATACAGCAGCTTAGGTTATTCCACTGAATCATGCTTTAAAATTCCAATGTCTCCCCTCTGAGGTTACTCAGAGTTAAAGCCAACATACTCACAATCTCTCCCCCAGTCATCTCGCTAACCTCATATTATTCCCCTCACTTATTCCATTCCTGCCACAGTGGCCTCTTTGATGCTCTTTAATGGACCAGGCATACCCTCACCCCAGGGCATTTGCACATACTGTTTATTCAGCCTAGAATTCTCTTCTCCCACATATTTTCAGAGCTTGGGTCTTCATCACTTTCACATTTTGGTTTGACTGTCCTCTTCTGAGTGAGACCTTTACAAATCAGTCTACTCAAAACTTCAACTGGCTCACCCCACCGCACCCAGTACTCCCTACCTCTCTTTCCTACTTATTTTTCTCTATAACACTTTCTTTTCCTAATGTATTATACAATTTACTTATTTATTTGCCTGCTATTGATTTCCTCCCACTAGAATGTAAGCTTCAGGAGGGTAATAATTGGTTTCTATTTGACTCATTGCTAGAGCCTCAGCATCTGTTATGGTACCTGGCACAGGGTATCATGTGTTGAATAAAATATGTTGAGATTTTGAGTGACGTTGAGATTTTGCCTACTACTGTACAATGAGACATATCTACACACCATTTTGTGAAAGTCTCAAATGCAGAGCATTCTGTTTTTCTTTATAACTCTTTAGAATCCCACAGAGTGGCAGAGATGAGGAACCTCTTCGGAACAAGCAGGCCACAATGATCTTAACACAATTCCGGGTCATCTCACAATCAACTTCTTCAAATAATGGGTAATTTATTTCTTTAAATTAAATCATGTGATTACCTTCTACTCCAGTTGCTGAAGGTCAAAATATCCGGTTCTGTTTTAGCTCCAGGCACTTTAAACTAGTGGTCTTGTCATGCCTTGGGACATATTTGCTGCCAATAGCAGAAAAAGAAAAAAAAAAAAACACAGACATAAGTAAGCTTGTCCCACTTACTCATCTTATAGGACTTGCTGCAAACCCCACATCTTCTCTGGAGTTTTTCTTGAACCCCCCTCTCACCTCTAAATAACTTAGAAATCTTTCCCTCATTTTTGCCATCCTAATAGCATTCCTATTAGAGCACTTGAAATATATATAATATCACTGTACATATTTGTTTTTAAGACTATAACTTCCATTAGAATGCAAATCCCTGAGTTCAGACCTTCTTTGTCTTCATAACCCTGGAAACTAGATAGGGCCTGGTATATAGTAAACTCTCAGAAAATATTGGTCAAATGAATGAATACAAGTGAACAGGTGAATAATCAGCAACCAACTGATGGTGGCCTGCCAAGGTCAGAGCCATGGGGTGCACACCACCACAAAGGTTAATTGGAAAGACTGTAGTATGTATTATAATCATCATCACTATTATTATCAGTCTTCACCATCAAAGAACTCTGTATGGTGCTAGGCTATGGTCCCTCTGCATAAGGAAATTAACAGTCACACAGAAGAAACAGGCATGCACATAAAAAGGTAACTAACAATAAAAAGGAACATAGGATAAATGCTCAGGGAGTTGGACAGACAAAGGAACATTCAAGGGTGATCAAGAAGATATGAGCATTGAACTGTGTCTTGAAAGACAGAATGATGGAAATGTTTATACAGAAGACGGAGCACATCCCAGGCAGCTCTGACCAGAGCAAATCCTGAGAGACACAGACTGTGTATCTCCACTCTTTAGTGAAGCACATTAAAAGGGAAGTCACTGAAAAATGGGGATGTTTCATCAGACGTAAATTCTTCATTTTTATTTATTTTCTTAAAGATTTTATTTATTTATTTGAGAGAGAGTGGAGCAGGCTGTCCGCTGAGCAGGGAGCCCAATGCAGGACTTGATCCCAGAACCTTGAGGTCATGCCCTGAGCCGAAGGCAGCTGCTTAACCGACTGACCCTCCCAGGCGCCCTCCCAAATTCTTCACTTTTAAAGAATGTGAATACTTGATTCAATAAGTGAGATGTGATGGGAAAATACAGAATCTAAAGAACTAGAGTTCTAGCTCAAGATCTTCCTCACTTGAGATTTTGAGCTTGGGAACCCTCCTGTATTTCTTGAAGAACCTCTTCTCTGTGAAATGGAAAACTAGATGCACCTTTGCAGGTCATATAAATGTGTATTGGGAAATAAAGCCGATGAGGAGGCAAATGCTTTAAAAATGGTAAGTGCAATATATCTCTTGAGAAGATTTTTTTTTGAAGATTAGGATTTACCCTGATTGACACAGTCAGGGTATTTGTTAGCCTGCCTTCCTACAAATTCCATGACTCGTTAGTGTCATAGGACACATGCTATAACAAAATGGGTACTTCTGCAACACTACTGGGAGGGCAGGAGGACCAAAGCTAAGATTCACAGAGTACTCACTGCATGCTAGGTCTATTTCTTACCTAGCCACTTCATTTAATCCTGCAGACTTACTATTATCCCTGTTTCACAGACAAGGGACTTATTGTTATCCCTGAGACTCATATGGTATAAGCCTACCACACTGTCCCCAAAGCCATCCTCTTAACCATGATGCTTATTGCTCTGAAAAGACCCTAAACAAGTAAAGTCATGATTCCTAACAAAAGCTGTAGTATCTTTACTTTGATATCAAAAATCTGACAAAGAAAAAAATCAACTCTTCCGCTGGTTTAAAATCATAAAACAGATACAATAACAAAATCAGAAAGCTATTTTTGGACAGTAGACAGAGTTTTAAAAAAGAGGTAAAATCAGAACCCGAATAGAGGTTGCATGTCATGGAGCCCACTACTTCGCCATCTAAATTCTGAACTTAGCATTACTTTGGATGAGAAAGCATAATCCGATATTCATATTCAGCCTACGCAGAAAAAGAATAAAAAACAAAAAGGACAGACATGGTAGCAATAGGGAATAATTCTAGAAATTTTGTTTTAGTAAAGTTAGCTTCCTAATATTATCAGCACGGAATGCATAGTTCATGTTTAAGGAATGTTAACAACTCAGAAGAATTTGGCAGTTTGTTCTTTAGTGTCAAGTGTGCTGCTGGGCATTCAGTTAAATAGTTCATAGATTCCTCAAACTCATGAACAAATGATATGTCATGGATGCCCCCTGCCCTGGCCCAAAATGGAAAACAGATCTCTAAGGATGGTGAAGACTAATCTCTTTTCCTAAGGCAAGGCACTAGTCTTTATATGAGTCAGTTACGCTTGTTTCCTCCATGAGAGGCCATGAGCAGGTCCTTGAAGGAGGATAGGACTCCGCTCACTTGTGTTTGTAATCTCAGTATCTAGCACCTAGCCTATTTCAGTGGAAGTCTGATTAAATACAAGACAGGCAGACACAGAGAAAAAGACAAAGAAATGTATTTATTTATCTTAAGACTTTATTTATTTATTTGAAAGAGAGAGAGAGACAGCACAAGCAGGGGGAGTATCAGAGGGAGAGGGAGAAGCAGGCTCCCCACTGAGCAGGGAGCCCAACATGGGGCTCGATCCCAGGACTCTGAAATCATGACCTGAGCTGAAGGCAGAGGCTTAACCCACTGAGCCACCCAGGTGCCCCAAGAAATTTATTTTTGACAGTGAAGACCCCCTCCATCTTCTAGCTGATAATGTCACATCAAAACTGAATACCAAACAACTCATTTGGTCTCTAAATTTAGGGAGAGTTCTTTTAGACTTAACTCCATTCTTTCCTAACTGACTGTAAGAACTGGAGTTTTATTGCAGTTCATAGACTTCCAGAAAATAAATTAAAGCTATAACATAATAAAGTTTGAGTCTGCAGAGTTGTTTTCAAAACATTTCTGGAGTGTGGTAGGTGAAAAATGAGGTTTTGCTTTTGTTTTTAAACTCTTGCATCAGTCAGGGTCTCCCGAGAGGGTAGGGAAAGTGGTATTATATATATATATATATATATATTAAGAGTTTTATTGCTTGTAACATGTAGTTGACCTTTGAAATAACCCAGGGGTTAAGGACACTGACCCTTTATGCCTTGAAAATTCACATTTAACTTTGAATTTCCCCAAAAACTTAACTACTAATAGTCTACTGTTGACTAGAACTCTTACTGATAATACCAATAGTTGATTAACATATACTTTGTATATGCAATATTTATATAATAAACTAAAAAGAAAACATTATTAAGAAAATCATAAGAAAAAATACATTTGCAGTACTGCCCTGTATATGTATATTAAAAAACAAAACAAAACACTGCATATCAAGGAAGCTGTACTTTTCAAGCCAGAGTTGTTCAAGGATCAACTGTATATAGTAAGATACAGATTAAGATATTTATTGCATGGAAGTAGGTGTTGCCTGGCAAATCCACAACCTATAGGGCAGGCCACCACACAGAACAGTGTGGAACTCTCAGGTATAAACATGAATGTGTCGGAACCGAATCTGCAATCAACAGGTGGAATTTCTTCTTTGTTTGAAAACAATATTTTCATTTGAGTACAGCTCACACACAGAGTTACATTAGTTTGCAGCGAACAACACAGTGATTCCACTTCTCTGCATCATGCTGTGCCTTTTATTCCTGGGACCTGTATTCATTAGGTAACCGCGAGCCTGTACTTCCCAGTCCCCTTCACCCATTCTGCACCCCCACCACCCCTTGAATTTCTTCTTCAGGGAAGCCTCATTTCTGCCCTTGAGGCCTTTCGACTGCTTCGGTCAGGCCCACCCAGATTATTTAGGATAATCTCCTTATTCAGAGTCAACTGGTTATGAATGTTAATCACTTCTACAAGATGCCTTCAGAGCAGCGCCTGGATTATGAGTGTTTGAGGGAGTAAGTGGGGACTGCAGCCTTGCCGAGTTGCCACATAAACCTGCCCATTAAAGTCCCCTTTCCAGGGCGCCTGGGTGGCTCAGAGGGTTAAAGCCTCTGCTTTCGGCTCAGGTCATGATCTCAGCGTCCTGGGATCAAGGCCCGCATCGGGCTCTCTGCTCAGCAGGGAGCCTGCTTCCCCCCCTTCTCTCTGCCTGCCTCTCTGCCTACTTGTGATCTCTCTCCCTCTGTGAAATAAATAAATAAAATCTTTAAAAAAATAAAAAATAAAAAATAAAATAAAGTCCCCTTTCCAGAGTCCGATGATCTGGCCTGGAGTGTTGAGGTTTTCCTGTTGGCTGAACTCTCTAGCAAAACAGCCCCTTCCACTGAGAGACGCTGTGACTGGATCCTCCCCATCTCGGGCTGCTCCCCACGTGTGCCCTCTCCCGCCATGCTCTTTCAAGCTGAGGGACTTCTACAGGTCGTTTCAGTGCCACCATTGTATCTTAGAGCATTCTAGTTCTTCCACTGAGTTTAAACTGGCAACTATCTCCAGAGGCCAATTGTAGGAGTTGGTTTTTATTTTTAATTAAGCCTTTAAATGTTGGTTCATTGTAGATCTGCATGCGATTGTAAGAAGTAACACCGAGAGATCTTGGAGCTCTTCACCCAGTTCCCCGCAGCAGGAACACGACAAAACGGTAGACAGCCCAGTATCACAACGGGGATACTGACACTGATAAACCCAAGACCAGGAGCATCTCCATCCTCACAAGGATCCTCTTTAAGAGTCATCCCTCTCACCCTCCCCCACCTCCCTTCCGCATTCCTCACCCTTGCCAATCACTAACCTATTTCCCATTTCTATAATTCTGTCACTACAAGAGTGTCACAGAAATGGAATTATACAGCAGGTAAGCTTTGAGGATTGGCTGTTTCTTCACTCGGCATGGTTTTCTGGCATTCCACCCTGATGGAATGCAGTGTAGTAGTGTTCCAAGGTTAGGACTACACTAACCGTTCACCCACGGAAGAACATCTGGGTTGTTTCTAGTTTTGACTATTAGAATAAAGCCATTGTGAATACTCACGTACAGTTTTGTTTTGTTTGTGTTTTTTTTTTAAATATTTTATTTATTTATTTGACAGAGAGAGACACAGCGAGAGAGGGAACACAAGCAAGAGGAGTGGGAGAGGGAGAAACAGGCTTCCCGCTGAGCAGAGGGCCCGATGCCGGGCTCGATCCCAGGACCCTGGGATCATGACCTCAGCCGAAGGCAGAAGCTTAATGACTGAGCCACCCAGGTGCCCCTGTTTGTTGTTTGTTTGGGTTTTTTTTTTAATGAACCTAAGATTTCATTTCTGTGGGATGAATGACCAAGAGTGCAACTGCTGGCTTATGTGGTAATTGCATATATAGGTTCTTTTATTTCTTTTAGAGATATAATCCATGTATAATAAAAGTCACCCCTTCAAAGTGTACATTTTTAAAGTATATTCACAAGGTAGTGCAAGCATCACATTATAAAGTTTATCAGTAAACCCCAGAACATTTTCATCCCTTCTACAAGAAACCCCACAGCCATTGGTAGTCACTCTCCATCTTTCCCTCCCCGCTCCCTGACAACCACTATGCTCTTTCCTGTCTCTGTGGATTTTCCTATTTTGGATATTTCACATAACATGTGACCTCTGTGTCTAGCTTTTTTGAATTAGCATTGTTTTTAAGCTGAATCCATGTTGTAGCATGTATCTGCATTTCATTCTTTTTTACAGCTGAGTGATGTTCCATCTTTTTTTTTTTAAGATTTATTTTAGGATGAAAGAGAGAGAGAGAGAGGGTGAAAGTGGTGGTGGGGGGTGTGGCACAAGGAGCGGAGGGAGAGGGAGAAGCAGACTTTCCAATGGGCAGGGAGCCCAATGACAGGGGCTCGACCCCAGGACCCCGAGATCACGACTTGAGGCGAAGCAGATGCTTAATGACTGAGCCACCGAGGCGGCCCACCCAGTGAATTCTTGAGGTTCCCCTGCGCATTCCTAGTATATTTTGAGCCATGTGGAGTTTTTGGAGTCTACAATAGACCTTTAGGATTGGGAAGAACTCCAGAGGCTGGTGCTCTGAGTGAAATCAGGGGCTCCTGGCTCTGACCTTGGCAACCAGAGGATAATTCCTTAGGGTCTGTTGTACAGCATCAGTAGAACTAGAAGTTTGTCCCTCAAAGTAGCTTGTGGCCACGGTCTAAATACGCCAAATATCTGCTGCTGAAATCACGAGACGGTGAGGAGGAACTGAAGTAAACTACCAAATGATCTATAGGGATCAGGAGAAGTGAAGAATTAGCAGCCTCCTTGCAACACTGACTTGTGCCACAAGTGGCATCTGAAATAACAGGGAGGGGAGATTACAAAGATTGGCCAGAGAACAGAATAGTCGAAGGAATTCAACATTTTTAATGGTTCTTCAAGCTAGCTCATTCTTTTCAAGTTTGTGACCAGGATTGTCCACCTGGCTCTATAGACCGGTGTGTCTTAGCAGTTAAAATGGCAAAAATCAAGCATGAATGTGTGTGTGTGTGTGTGTGTGTGTGTGTGTGTGTGTGTGTGTGAGATAGAGAGAGAGAGAGAGAGAGAGAGAGAGAAAGAGAGAGAGAGAGAGAAGTGATTGGATAATGCACTAAAAGCCATTAATAATGGATGTTGGTCATAAAGCAGTCATTAGTGGTAAAGGAGAAATCAGATTCGAGAAATACTTTGCCACCAGAAACAACTGTCAGTGTGGGGTGAAAAAAAAAATCAAATACAAATCAGATTTGGCATTTGGTTAAATGCTTAGATGGTGATGCTATTTTAATGAAATGGGGAATACAAAAGGAGGAAATATTTGGGGGATTAGATGATGAGTTTGGTTTGGGATATGTTAAGGGGAAAAATTAAAAGGAGATAGCTAAGAGGGGATTTAAATCAAAGGGTCTTCAGCTATGTTGTGAAATACAGTAGTCACTAGCCACATGGGGCTACTGACATTTGATAGGCTCAGATTAAATAAAACTGAAAATTCAGGGCACATGGGTCACTCAGTCGGTTAAGCATCCAACTCTTGATTTCAGCTCAGTTCATGATCTCAGGGTCATGAGATTGAGCCCTGCATCAGGTTCTACCCTGAATGTGGAGCCTGTTTGAGAGTCTCTCTTCCCCTCTCCTGGTGCCCCTCCCCTCACCTGCTCATGTGCATGCTCTGTCCCTCTCTCTCAAAACAAAAGAAAACTAAAAATTCAATTCATCACACTAGTCACATTTCAGATGTTCAAGAGCCACACGAGGCTATGGTTACTGCACCACTAGTGTGGAAAAATCTGCCATCATTGCAGAAATGACCATCCAGTACCACTGGTCTTGAGCTCAGGAGGGAGAGACAGAGACCAGAGATACAAATTTGGGAGTTATCTAAGCATTTGAGAGAGAGATGAATTCATTCGTGAGGGTGAAGGATCCCAGAAGGAATTTGTAAATGAAGAAAAGAAGGCCTGGAACTGAAATCTGAGAAGCCACAGCATGAAGGAGTAGAGAAACAGGGCTTCACAAAAATGGCTGAGAAGCAAGGGATCAGAAAGGGAGAAGAATCAGAAAACTGGATCCCTAGCACGTGCTGTAAGGGAGTTTTGGGAGAGGGACCAGAGGGACACTTGCGGGGCCTGGAAGGAGACGAGAAAGAAGTCAGTGGGTTTCACAGTTGGGGGATCGGTAATGAACTTTCCAGAGTATTTTCAATGAGAAGGTGGGGCCCACACACTTGGATGAAGGTGAGAAAAATGGTGATGCCCAGACGAGGCGACAGAAATGGGGAGGAAACGCACGGCTGGAAGGGAGAGGAGCAATTCTCTCTGAGGTCAGAGATGTTCAAGTTTGAAGGAGCAGGGAAAGCGTCCATCACTGAGATAGCCGGGGTTTCTGCTGCATATCTGAGCCTGACAACTGAAATTTACGCAGGGCTGAAAAAATGCCTTTGGTCGTCCACTGAAGAAAGGACTAATGGTTCACCGGGGAGCCATCAGCTCTGGAACAATGGGCATAAATTCTGAGGACATCTCATTAACACCTGAAAGCCATGGATCTCTCTGTCCACCAGCAAAGATGTGACCTCATTAACATGCCAGGGCTTCTGCTATCAAGGATTCAAGGAACACAGACCAGGGCAGAAACAAAATCTCCACACTTTCTAAAAAAAAGGGGGGGGGGGCGGGGGAAACCTTAAGTGAAACCAAACAGTCAACCAGAGATACAGGGGAAGCAGGCACGTGGACTGTGGCTGTCCAGAGAGCCTCCGGAGGCAACAGCTGCTTGATTACAATGATGAGCATAACTAGCTCTTCTTAATGTGCAGAGAAGTTAAATAAGGAAACAAAATCACAAAATTGCCCATGAGAAATTAGTCAGGCAGGAAGTACTAACCTCCTCAGACAGTAATTCAAAGTCCATTCTGGAAAACCAAATCATTATCTTCTTCACTGCCAGAAATTTGGTTTCCTCCCATGTCACTCAACTGACACTACAGTTCCAAAGGTCACCAGTGAACTGCTAACGGTCAAGTTCAGTAGCCTCTTCTCATTGCACATTTTTTGTCAAATGTTTTTGTGACTCTAGACACCATTAAATGCTTGTCTTTTGTTTTGCTTTGAAATCTGTTGGTTGCTGTTAGGTTCTACAACTCCGTATCTGACTGTTGAGTTTTTCCTCTTTTCTTGTAATTGTGGACTTCTCTAAGACTGGAGAAAGAGTTAGCCTTCTGTCTCTCCCTCAAACTTGTGTCCAAGGTAAAGGAAGGGGTGGGGCAGGGAGTGGACAGGCCGCTTAATGATGGTGGGTTTCTGGAACAAAGATGGAACTGAACTAAAACAGCAGTCAGGAGGAAGAGTTAGAGGGGATCCAGGTAGACAATGTGATAAAGTATATTATGATCGGGATGTTGTTGTTTTTTGTTTTTTGTTTTGGTTTTTTTTGGTCCTGAAAGACTAGTCTCTCTGGCAACCATTCATCTCTGTCATTATAGCATAAAAACAGCCAGAGGTGTATGTAAACAAATGAACCTGGCTATGTTTCAGTAAAACTTTGTTTATAAAAAGCCATCAGCCCATGCACTGAACTTTGCTGAGCCCAATTCCAAAGGAAGCTAACAAGGGAAAAAAAATAAATCTAAGGACTAAGGCCTGCACCGGGGGGCCATAAATGTTATCAAATGGATCCTGACCCAGTTGGTGAATAGTCAGAGAAATTTTCAGAGAAACTACCAGCTGAGCATGCTCAAACTGGAACTCCTTTTATAGGTGAGAAGAAGCTGAAAGAGGTACCAAGTTGACTAAGAACCTCTCTCTTTTGTAGAAAGGCACCTGCTCCAATATGTCAGCCTTAGGTGACCCAGGGCCTATGCAGCTCAGGGCAATGGACAGAGTTCTGCATATGGATGCAGGGAGCTCCAGAGTTCACAGCGTGTTAATTCACTGTTCCGAGCTTGGGCTGGCTAGTACGTAACCATGACCCCCTAAAAGGAGTTTTTCAGGAGGTTGCATGAGCCAGAATGAGCAAAAATTCTAGCATAGTGCCTAGCATATACTATTTGTTAAATACCACTTGTCTTTCCATTTTATAAGGTTCTTCAGTGGATAAAATAAAAATAAATAAAACATTTAAGAAATGACATTGGAAACTGGGAAGTAGCAGGCAGGTGGCCCTCAGCATTCCTGTTTGTGTCCTAAGCCTAACCTGATCTCTCTCCCATGCTCTCAGGCCTTTCCTCAAGTCCTGGCTTCCCCCAGCCTCCCATCTCTCCCACCCTGCCTTCAAAACCACTTGCATAGAGCCTTGTCCCCAGGATACAGTCTCAAGTAATATTAGTTGAATAGAATGGAGTTAAAAAATAATTTGTAACTGTGTGTGGTGATGCGTGTTCACTTACTGTGGGAGGCATTTTGTGTTACATTTGTGTATCAAATCATTATGTTGTGTACCTAATATTAATACAATGCTGCAAGTCAATCATTTCTCAATCTGACAAGAGAAAGATGCATCACACCTTATTCCTTGATTATGAAATTTTTAATGAGAAAGTTTATTTCTTCCACGGGCTTTCTGATCATATGTATTCCTTTGTGAGTTGCCTGTTCTTGTATTTTCCCATTCTTATTGGTTTGGAAGAGCTTTATATATATTAAAGATATTGACCTTTTTACTGTAACACACATTACAAAATAGAAATATTTTTCTTATAAAAAAATAAAGAACAGGGTTGACTACCACTCACTCTCCTGTCAAAACTTTCAAAGACCATCAAATTCTGTAGCCATCATTCAGACCATCAAAAGTTGGCAACTTCGTTTGCAACAACATGGATGGAACTGGAGGGTATTATGCTGAGCGAAATAAGTCAAACAGAGAAAGACAATTATCATATGATCTCTCTGATATGAGGAACTTGAGGGGTAGGGTGGGGGGTCGTGGGGNGGTTGTGGGGGGTAGGGAGGGAAAAATAATGAAACAAGATGGGATGGGGAAGGAGACAAACCATAAGAGACTTCTAATCTCATAAAACAAACTGAGGGTTACTGGGGGGTGGGAGGGTAGGGATAGGGTGGATGGGTTATGGACATTGGGGAGGGTTTGTGCTTTGGTGAATGCTGTGAAAGATGTAAGCCTGATGATTCACAGACCTGTACCCCTTGGGCAAAGAATAAAAATTAAAAAAAAAAAGTTGGCAACTTGTCCTGGATAAAATTACAATTTGTATTGCCAGTCAACCCTACTCTCCTGTTAATTCAGAGATCATCTTTCCTCCGTTCCAAGGTCAGTCCCTAGTCTTCCTCACTGCTTTCAGCAGGCTGGGCTGGGAAAAGGATTCCCCCCAAATAATACAAGCACATGTCCTCCTAAACCTCCCCTCTCCTCCCCTCCCCTCCGTGCATCCTAGGCATTGCCGGGAGTCTAATGTTCTGAGAATAGCTCTGGAAAGACTCGGTAGATGTGAAATCTGAGTTCTTACTTACTACATTTGGGTTACTACAACCACGGTCCCTAACCTTGCCATGCCTTGATTCCTTCCCATGGTAAATAAATATAAATAATAGCAGTATTTGTATGAAGATAAAAGAAGATAACTTATGAAAAAAATGCTTAGAGATGAGCCTAACCTATACGAAGTACCTAAAGGTAAGCTAGTTCATTAAGTCAGATTAAGTCATCTTTTGTTTTCCGATTTCTTTTGTTTTTACAGCAGAACCAATGGAAAAGCTAAAAGGAAATCCTATGGAAATATAAAGGAAGACACAGAAAAGTACATGTAAAAACATCGAAATTGCGCTTGCTTCCGCAGCATGCATACTAAAATTGGAACAATACAGAGAAGGTTAACAGGGCCCCTGCACAAGGCTGGCACGCAAATTTGTGAAGGTTCCATATTTTAAAAAAAAAAAAAGAAAAAGAAAAAAAGCCACATGAAAATTACCTACAATGGTTTTGCCAGTCAAAAACTGAAAAGAACACATATTATTAATGTTTTGATATATTTCCTCCCAGGCTTTCTCTACACATATGCACACACCTCCTTTTTGAGACATACATATTTAATCAGGTTGCTCCTCCTTGATAACCTGCTCCTTCTTACCTTTTTCTCAACTGATAAGTATCCTGCAAAAATATTATTTTTAAATGTCTCAGAATACTCCTTAGAATTAATGGATCATGATGTATTTTCCCATTCCTCTATTATAAAACTAAATTTTATAAAGCTACATTTATAAAGCTAAGTTTTAAAAATTGTTCTAACTGTAATTCCATGAACTATTCTAACAATCATTATGACTTCTTTGAAAAGAACAACAGCAAACACTTCAAAACACACTGCTTCTGTTCTCTCCTAAGTATCTACATCGCTGCCATTGCAATTATTTTTAAACCCTGTGGTCAAAGCTGCAAAAAGGCAACGAAAGCTAAAATGCCTTTGTAGGTCTCGTTCTCTCTTTCGCCACCTTCTGAGACTTGAAGTTGCAGGCTTCTTCGCTCTTCTGACAGCCATTATGCAAGCTAAGTTAAGCTCAGAGTACAGAGCTAAGTGGAACGGGGTCTGTGAAGAAAAATGTCAAATATCTCTGTGGCGTGTCTTTGTTATCAGCAGAGCTGTGCAAAATCCATGTAGAATGACTACTGCATAAAACTTGGTTAACTGCAAATATTCCTTGTCATAGCGGCCAGACAGCACAGACATTCAGCTTTAACCTTGCTAATGATTTAGAGAATGCACACGGGGTACACTTTGCCCATCTTGTTTGCCCTACTCTCCAAAATGCCTTTGGGAGATTCTGAGAAAAGACATGTCCACTTTATTTGCAAAACCCGTTAGGTTTCATTTCATTCCATTTTAGTAAACATCTTCGAGAACCTCCTACTTGCCGGGTGCTCACTGGGTGCTGTGAGGAGGAAAGAGAAAATACAAAGACGAAAGAGACAGGTCTTTCTGCCCTTGAAGAGTCGAAAATCTACGAGAAAGCAGTAAGATGTGTGAACAAATAGCTCTAGTTCCAGGCAGAACAAAACAGGGCTAAACAAAGGAGCATATATTGTGTGTGGTGATTGCAAAGGAAAAATGGAAATCATTTAAGCAGGAAGAGGTCACATTTGAAGTAAGCCTTGAAGGATGTGTCGGCTTTTAATAGGGGGAAAAGAAAAAGACAGCAAAACCATTAATGAGTTTCTGCTAAGCATTTTGACTTCTGAATCAGATATTATACTAAGGGCTTCTGGAAACATGGGTTTATTAAGCAAAAAAACAAAACAAAACAAAACAAAACCAAAACAAGAACAAAAAACCACTTTGACTAGGAATTATTATCACTTTGTTATTAATGAGGAATCCAAGTAATCTAGTTAAGATTCTGCCTATAAAGAGTAGAATAGGGACTGGACCTCAGACTCATAGCAAGTCGGCCTGGGGACTTTCCGGGCCAAGAGAACAATGCCACAAGCAGCACGGAAGTGTAAGAATGCAGGGTGGCTTCAGAAAATGGCTTACATTGTCTGCAGTTGCTGAAAATTGCTTATATTCTATGTTAAAAAGAAAAAAAAAAACAAGCAAAAACCAAAGACAAAACCAAAAACCTTAGGTAGTTACAATATCTCTTCCCCTAAGAGAAGAAAGGATGTATAAATGTTGGGTTGGTAACAAATGAACCCTAACGTTTCAGGGGCATAACAGAGGAAGGTTTAATTCATGCTTATGAAAACCCACAGCAGGTGCAGTGGCTCTCCAGGGCGGGCCCCTTCTAGGCGGTGACACGAGGATCTGCGCGGCAGAGAACATCACACCGCTGGATCTTCTAGAGCATCGGCCGCATGCAAACCAGCCACACCATCCACGCAGTCACGGAAGGAAACCGAGAACGCAGAAAACCCACACTTTTTTTTTTGCCCTTCTATACTGTGGCCTTGAGGGACACATGTCACATCTGCTTAGAGCCTCCAACCAGATCTAGTCACATGGCCCTAAAATAACATTATCTTCCTGCCCAGGAAGAAGAAAAGGAAAAGGGATTTGGTGAAAGCAAAGCATGGTTTCTGGCACACAAGGGCAATGGTAATTTAGGATGTACGTGCATTTATGAACTTAATATGTAAATTATATAAATGTATGATACAATTTATATTACACGTTACATATTAGAACACAGTTTATAGATACTATATATTATATGTTATAATATATAACATATTATATAATACTATTATATGTCATATATAATAATTCCTATAAAGGGAACCACAGATCATCCCCAACTTACAAGAGAACAGACAGGACTTTGTAACCCCCCATCGACTGAGAGCAATGCTCTGGAGGAAGGGCGGCTGTGACGGTATATATATGAACTTGGTTACGCTGTGGTCTCTAGTTCCCCAACAAAACACTGGGTGCTGCTGTAAAGGTATTTGTAGATGTGATGAAAGTCTACAGCCAGGTCACTCTAAGGAAGGAAGGTGATGCTAGATAATCTGGGTGGGCCTGATGTAAGCAGGGAGGAGGCTTTCAGAGCAGAACTGAGGCTTCCCTGAAAAGGAAGAAATTCTGCCTGTGGACAGCAGTTTGGGGCAAATCCAGCCTGAGAAGTCTAGCCTGTTGCTCCTGACAGCCTGCGCTCCGGATTTCCTCAGATTGGCCTAGCCAGCACTCACAATCAGTCCATTAGCCTGTCTCTCGTTCCCTCACTGGTTCTGTTTCTCTGCGGGAAAGCAGCTGGTGATCAGTGCACTGTTGGGTAAAGGGAACTGAACGACGACATCGACTGAAACCACACAGCTAGCTGGACAAGTGGCAGAATTTGCTGAGTCATGGGCCACCTTGGCAAGTGGAATGATTTTTAGGAGGAAGGAATGAACTTTTCTTCTTGAAAAAACACTTTGTGCCCACTTTTGAGTCATAGGTTCACAAGGGAGTATATACCCCAAAGAGGAGATAGAGACACTTTTAAAAAAATCTGTCTGTCTGAAGACAAGTAGCACAAAGACACCTACCACTTAAACCTTACCCAAAGCATTGTTTGGTTATCAGAAACTAACCTTATATTACACACTGTTCCAAAAAAAAAAAAAGCTTCCCAGTATCCTTACAACCTTAGATGCCTTGTGTTTCCCGATCTGTTTCCTTTGCTTTTCTATACCTATTAATGTATTTGAACAGACACCACCACAAATAATGCAAAATGATATGACTTTTTTTTTTCTTCTTCTAGGGATCTAGCATGGATGGTTTGAAATTGAAAAGTTCAGTGTATTATCTGGGGGAAAAGCTATTTTCTGGTGGCATTGCTGTCAAACCAGAAAACACAGCTGGATATCATACGGTATTAAATGCAGTGCAAAGCAAATTCAATATCTCAGCCTGCCTTCTAAACTCCCATCAACACTAACCAATAATACAGGCACAGCTATGCCAAAGGACACATGGATAAGCTAAAAGAAGAAGAATTAAGGAAAAATAGGTAGAAAAAAAGGCAGAAAAATGGGAGGGAAAGTCTTCATACTTCATTAAGATAAGGCAAAACTTGAGAGAAATTACTTTATTGCTTCTAATTAGCAAAGGAAATATCTTAAAAAGTGAGAATATTATTTAAAAAGGAGTGGAAGGTCAATGGCTGAGGGTTGGAGAGAAGCAGAATACTGAGGAGCCAACTGCAAGGTAGAAGTGCCATTAAAAAGCAGCATCCAGGAGTTCCAACTCTCGAGACCTCATCTCTAATGTGAAACCAAACGACTTTAGAAGCACAGCTCCCTGTACGTCATTTGTCAAGTTTTAAAGGGAACCTAAACGGCAGTATTCATTGTTGGTGCTGCTCTGTAGGAGCCCAGGAGCTCAGTCCGATGACCGGAGCCCACAGAGGCTGGACTCTGACCCAGGCCTGATCCCAGGTCAACAGCATCGTCTAAAAAGCCAGCATCATTGGCTATGGGCGTATTACACTTGACTGCTTCGCTAAGATATACTGAACCTGTTCTCTGGTATCGATATCTCAGGGTTGCCGCTAAGTTCGGTTACCATTTGAGATGGGAACTCCTCCAGGAAAGGCCTAAGCTAAAATTTGAGCAACACTAAAATACAACAGAGGCAGCACCAGAGAAGAGCCGGGTCTGTTGCTGGGGCCGGGCCTTCTCTGTGTGTCCCCCTCCTTCCCCTTTGCAGCTCTGTGACATGGACCATTCCACGCCGTTTCCATCCGTCTCCCGTTCCCACTGCTATGATTCTAGCATTATCCATTTCCAACACGTGGGTTTTTCCCCAGGACACGGAGTATCCTATAGTTCACTCAATTCTGACAGTAGGACCTGGAGGTAGTGCCAGATCCCACGGGTTAACACATCAGTCCTCCAAGACGGACTCCTGCTCTCCCACTTGCAAATCCAGGCTGTCCCCTGTGCCTCTGACCCACTGGCTACAGACAGGAGGTTCCAGTGACTCCCTCCTTGGGTTTGATTACTTTACTAAAGCACTCCCAGAACTCAGAGAAACATTTTACTTACTAGATTACCAGTTTCTGATAAAGAGATATAACTTATGCAGATGGATGCATACAGCGAGGTACGTGGGAAGGGGCACAGAGTTGCCATGTTCCATACATACATCACTCTTCCACACCTGCACGGGTTCACCAGCCTGGAAGCTCTCTGAACCCCATCCTTTTGGGTTTTTAATGGAGGCTTTGTTATATAATCACAATTGATTAAATCATGGATGACTGGTGATTGAACTTCAGCCCCCTCCTCTTCCTGAAGGTTGAGGGGTTTGGTTCCCCTGGCAACCAACTCCCATCCTTAGCTTTCCAAAATTCATCTCATCAGCATAACTTAGGAAAATCTGAGGGCTTTAGGATCTATGTGCTTGGAACCATGGACGAAGACCAAATACGCATTTCTTACCGTAGATATTATTCCACCTAAAACATGCCTTCTGTAAAACTTCTTTTGACTGTTGGAGGACCAAATATTGACAGAATCAATTTGCAAATACCTTCAAAAATAAGAATGTATAACAGAGAAAAGGCAGTCCATGAGAAGGGCAGTCAGAGCCACCACGTGAGACTGAATATACAAATAGACAATGGCCAGACCATATAAGAAAATAGAACTCTGACCCACAACCCAGAGCAACCTGCCCAGGAAACCAATCCCCTTATTTGTAATAATCAGTCAAGGAAGCCAGACGGCTACATTAAGACTTGCAGGAAGCCAGACTGCTATCTTTACTAACAGTTCAGGCAACCGTGCAATAACTTCTCTAACAATCAGTTCAAAATGACAGGACTCCTCTAACTGACAGCTCCTCTAATTCTTGTCCCTCCTTCTAATTTAGGACCAACCAGGCCCCAGTTTATCATGCTGTCCTGATCAGGTCAGCTCTTTCCTTTTTCTGTGGATTAGCAAGTCACCTAAATAGGGGACACAGATTCAATAGGAAATAGAGAGAATGAAGGAGACCGTGCTTCCTCTAAAGAGGGCAACCAGCAACCTGAGCCAGCTGTGTTGAGGACTGAAGTAGAGAGTAGTGAGCTGGCTCAGACCGGTTTGCAACAGCTGACTGTGTGCATATCTTCCCAACTCCATTTTTTTTTAAGATTTTATTTATTTATTTGACAGAGAGAGAGGAAACACAAGCAGGGGCACAGGGAGAGGGAGAAGCGGAGCAGTGAGCCCAATGCGGGGCTCGATCCCAGGACCCTAGGATCATGACCTGAGCAGAAGGCAGACTAATGACTGAGCCACCCTGGCGCCCCCCAACTCCACTTTAATCGCATCACATCTGTAGCTGGAAATCAGTACTGGCGGGAGCATTTTTAGCGCAGAAATTGACAAATGCTGAGAATGGGGAGTTTTTCTCCTTGACAGGCAGATGTTAAGTATCTATCATTGTACCCCAAAATATATGTCAAGTGTTCCCGGATGCCTAACATTTCGAGACAAGCAGAAAGTCAGATAGATGTCTTTGTGGACACTCTGAATTTTTAAGTGTTAACCAATCAAATAATATTAAAATATTAAATATGAAAATACTAAAAAGTTTTTAAAACATGACAAAATAAAACATCACTGTGAGCCACTTGCTTGCAACCTCTGCTGTAGGCCACTGCGTCAGAGTCTTGTTTATGCCTTCAGGTCTCTAATTTATACCTATAAACATCGAGCAAGAGTCTTGAGGGAGCCTAAGTACATTTGTCAAAGTCCAAATAGTTAACATTTATCACAGGTAGTTTCTTGACATCCTTAAATGTGCACCAACATTTATTATTGTATGCTAAGGAGTCACTATAGACAGGAAAAAGTCCATTTTAAGGCTGCATAAAAGAAGAATCATTCCACCTGTTAAACCAAAGTGATCCATAGATATTAACGACATATCCCTCTTTTGAATAAAAACATACTTTGTAAAGTAGTCAAGAGACATAAAATTACCATAATATACATGTGTGTATATTAACGACTATATACACGCAGATAAAGGAACAAAAACAAACCTAGACAGTGGGACAGCCCTTATATAAACAGTAAGGGAAGGCCAAGAGTGAAACACTGTAATCAATGTTGCTGGCATCAGGAGAAATTACTAAATGCTGACCTGAAGTTAACACAGTGACACTGTTGGACTCTCTTGGTGTCAGAGTGCTTACCATCAGAAGAAATAAACATTGTATCCTGTAGAGGTCCTTTGCTGTCCTTGTCAGAAACATGGGGTTTAATCCTTCCACCTCACCTTCTGAGCCTGTGCCGAATTCTTTGCCATCATCCATTACGGCAACACTATGTGGTCCCTAAAATTTAAATTTATTTTGCATTTCCAATTTGAGCTTTCTGCCCACACCCATGGTGATCATTCATTTTACCAAGCTTAGGGACTGTTGTCAGGGTGTCCTACTGTAGTATAAGCAAGTTATAAAGACAAAATCTGCTCATGGTTGTCACTGTTGTCCTGGAGCACTGGGATGGCATTAGTTCAGAACCTATAATGTAATTAGGAGCTATAATCCCTTGGTTCCTGCTTTTCAGTGACTTGTTGAGATAGGAGTTTCATAAAGTTTAACGAAAGATAAAAAATTAAGAGCGAGAAGTCATATACAGAAATGTCTAAAATGCAGTGACATTTAAAGACTGAAACTTCATTGTGCTGGCTTCCCACTCCACAGCCTCTTTTCATGTACAGATCCTTGCAATGCAGAGTAAATGTTTCTCATCCTTCTTTGTTTATGGTACGGATGAAAAATTCGACAGCTAGGTCGCACCATAATCTGCCTTGCATACCCTTATAAATTTTTTGTCCTTATGGCCGGCAGAACAGGGTCCTCATCAACTTTGAAATGGAAAGCAGTCCAGAATAGAAATTCTTATCCTTTTACATTAGCGATCCTGTAAATGATGTGAAAATCACCTTGACTCTGCATTGCCTTTATTAATGGCCCAAACTCCAAAATAAAGATGACACCAAAATTCTGAATATTAACATATCATTGTAATTTAATAGATGAGTATGCTAGTCCTTATTAATATTCTAAATGCCTAACTGCTCTAATAAGCAATTTAAAGTAGTGCTGAGGCAGACAGGAGAAAGAAAGAAAGAAGATCTCAGTATATTCAGTACTTTGAGAGGAACAGGTTATCAAGCAAGTCCAGATTTTTACATAATGCACCTTCAGGGCTATTTGGAAAATATTCATCCTGAGGGTTCATTCATGGGATGTGAACACTGCTGAAATTCTCAGGACACTGTGTATTTAGATTTTTGTTAAAGCCACCTTATTCAAATAAGGTACAAGTTCTTACTATATCAGAAACTAAAACAATGGCCCAGATGATGATAATGCCGATTGTGGAGATAACGATGATAACAAGCAGGGAGGGGATAAGATACAGAAGTCAGGGGGAATCCAGCTAGATTATTTCATGCTCTGAATTCTAAGACTCTCAAAGAGGTAAGATTCTGGTCACACACTTCCCAGCTTTGCTTGGGAAAGAGCTAAGATGAGTTTCTCCTGCCTCGGCCTAGGTCACACCTTAGAAGTAATCTCATTTGGGAAGGCTATCTCCAGGTCAGGTATCTCTCTCTGCTCACCTTTCAGCTCCCTACCTTATGGCCTATCATAGAATGACTGCCTGTTTAATTGTCTCCTTTGACAGCCCCTTGAGGGCAAGGATCTTTTCTGTCTTGTTCAGCATTCTATTACAGACTGAAGAACAGGGCAAGGCATATCGGGGTATTAAATAAATATTTACAGAACAGATACAAAAATAAATATATCCATTCTTGGTCCTCACTGCTCCAAATTATTTGAAGTCTATCAAACTCTGCTTGTATTTCACATTTAACCGTTATGTGTGCTTACATGAGACTTGTAGTGATGGCCCTCTCTGCTGTTTGTGCAATTATGGCAAATCACTTGCTTTTTTAAATTTTAGTTTTCTCATTTGCAAAATATAGGTTTGTACTCAATGATCCTTTTCCGTCTTGAACAAAGATGAATTCAACAACCATTCATTGAGATCCAAATATACACAAGGAATTAGAGTCTGTTGAGGCATATTCATTCATTCAACAAATATTTTTTGAGCCCTTACCATATACCAGGCAGTGTCTAGACACTGGAGATGGAAGAGTAAACAGAACAAAGATACTTGTCCTTGTGAAGTTTATGCGTGGCGGGAGGAGGGGGGGAGACAGTCTACAAACAAATATGTTAAAAATATAAAACATCAGATCATAAATGCTATGGAAAAAATAAAGCAGGAAAGGGAGAGAAGGTACAAGAGGGTGGAAAGGGGGGGCTAGGGGAAGACTGTAATTTCTAGTTGGGTGATCAGAGAGATTCCTCCCGTATAAAGCAACTTTTGAGTAAAGAAAGACCTGAGGTGGTGGGGAAGCCCCCTATGTACTTGTCTTGAGTGTGAAGAGAACAGGCAGAAGAAATAGTAATTGCCAAGTCCTGAGGAATGAACCTAACAGATGATCCCTAGGTTCTGTGGCTAAACAACCGGATGAATGGAATTGTCATTGGGTGAGGGGAGAAGACTGTGGAAGCACAGCTTCATTAGGGCTGTATGCAGGAAAAGAAAATGGGAATCATCAGAGCATGAAACTATTCAAAGACTAAGTCTTGGGGCATTCCGCAGTTTGGAAGTCAGGACAGTGAGAGAGAGTTGACAACAACGAGAAAACAATAAGACAAAATAAACTTTTTTGTGTATTTTATTTTCCAACTAAGAAGGAGTAGGCAGCAAGGTAAACCAAAAACAAACAGTGTGGAGTTCTAGAGGCCAAGAAGGAACGGTGTGTAAGAAAAGGACTATGTAAAAGGCAGCTGATAGATCCAGTAAGGTGTAGACTCGGGAATTAACCAGTGGACATGGTATCAAAGAGGTACACAGTAACTTTGACAAGAGGAGGTTCAAGGGATAGGTAGGAGGTGAAAACCCAAATGGGGTAGATTCAAGAGAAAATGAAAGAAGAGAAATGAGAGCTAACAGATACAGACAAATATTTGGAAATGTTTACATCCTGGCATCAGTGAGAGGGAACATGACCTAATGTTCAAGTCGAAGGATCAGACTCAAGTAGAAGAAGGCTCAGTTCACCCATAACCACCAGCTAGAAGGCATAATAAGTGCACACAAGCCAAGTATGTACTTAGCGGTGATGACGAGCACCTTTGGCATTCTTCCTTCTTTGCTTTTATTTTCTCAGTGAGAGAGAAGCAAGGCCAAACACTGAGATGGAGGGGAGTGGAGACTTAGAAGAGTGAGGACACCTGGAGGCCTTAGAACACAGCATGCCACTGTCATCAGAAAGAGCCGAGGGGTGAGAGAACTAGGAAGATACAGTAAGTGTAAGATCCACAGTCAGGGCTTATCTGATGCTACTAGTTATGAAATTAGGTTTCAGCAGATGCAGAAGGACACATCTTTGGGGGAGGACACACATCCTATCTATAGCAACCATGTTTATGAGTTTCCCCAGCCTGTGTGCAGTTATTGGGGTACAGATACAAAATAAGTGGAAGACTGGATTTAACCATGGCAGGGGGTTTTGCTAAGCAAGTATGAGAGGTGCCAGAGACTGGAGGATATATCCAGGAGACAATTTCTGGTGATGAACCATGGGATTTAAATTGAGTAAGAGGGCTAGTGAGGTCATGAAAGGGTTACGTTCAGCGGTATCAATGGATTGTGAGTCCTGGAAATTAAGACACTAGGACATGAGGTATTTTAGTGGGTGACCTGGAATTAATAGGTACTTGAAACTGAGTCAATAGAAAGGTTGACTTTATTGGTAATGATAAGAGAGAACTGTGGGAGTGGGTGACCTGGATGTGGAGGGTATAAGGTTACTGAAGGTGAGGTGACCCAGTACCTAACATGCCAGCATCCTGGGAAGATTATCTTCATGGACACTGACAGATCTAGGAATAATGATAAGAGTGTTGGAAAGAGTCAATAATCAAGGAGCTAAAACTGAAGGAGGGAGTGGAGTGTTCCTGCGGGAGGTAATGGCTGGGCGAGTCTGATAATATGCTACTCACTAGTGATAAGCCCAGCTTGGAAGTAGGAAAGTGAGAGGACAGTCAATGCACCTTCATACTTTATGGATGTGGACTGTGAGAGACAAAATGCTACCACTGGAGAGGCTGCAGAAGCAGAAATCACAGGCAAGAGCCATCCAGGTTTCCATTGAGCAAGAAAAGCACAGAGAGGGGATGTTGGGGAAATGGGTACTTTTGCTGGAGATGGACGGCGAACCGTGGAGGGCATGGTGGGAGTGCTTCAGAAGCTGCTGACCGAAGAGCAGATGTTGGAGGCTGACTGCGATGACAGGAGGTCCTGAGTCATAGGGGATGAGGACTCAGGGGATGAAAGGAAGAACGGCTGGGGGTTCTGGGCTTCTAGAGGTGAGTGTTTAAATCAAAATGATAACCAGCATAGTGAGATTATAGGGGTGCCCCTGAGTATTGGCCCTGAGAAGAAGGGAAAGTGGGAATACGCACAATCCGAGGTCCACTCGTGACACCAGCCAGTCGAAATGTGGAGATGCGGAGCTGTGTTCTTCTAGAGAATGCCTGAAGTCTGGGGTCTCTCTCTATCCCAGGACCATCAACAACTCTAGGGTGCATTTTTCAGTCCCCGTTGAAATGCTCTCTGCTCCTGGCCTTATGACACACTCACCTTGTTTTTCTTCTACCTTACTGACTATTCCTTTCCCACTCTCCCCTGCTGGCACTGATTTAGCTCTAAATGCTGGAGGGCTCTCTCCTTACCTCTCTCCTCTTCACCAACTATACTGTTTCCCCAGGGAAATGAATTCATCTCCATTGTTGTAAATATCATGTACAGATTTAGGACTCCTAAATCTTTACCTCCAACTTGGACTTTTTCCCGAGGTACATGTTTATATCCTTTTTTTTTTTTTTTTTTTTTTTTTTTTTTTTT